>PVJS01002173.1:0-87431 GCA_004027185.1 Glis glis
GTTTTTTTTTTTTTGGTTTTTTTTTTTTTTTGCGGTACCGGGGATTGAACGCAGGGGCGTTCTACCTCCGCGCTATGCCCCCGGCCCTATTTTTTTTTTATGCTTTATTTTGAAACCAGGTCTCACGAGGTTGCAGAGGGCCTCACTAAGGAGAGAGAGAGAGAGAGAGAGAGAGAGAGAGAGAGAGAGAAAGAGCTGAGGCTGGCCGCGAACCCGGATCCTCCTCCGGTCTCCGCCTCCCAAAGTACTGGGATTACAAGCGTGCGCCACCACGCCCGGCTTAACCCAGGGTTTTAAGCATGCTAGGTAAGCACTCTACCATGAACTGCACCCTCATCCCTATACTTACGGTTCTGAGGTGTCAGCGTGGCTGGAGAGGAGGGGAGTTTCCTCCTCTCCATCACTGTCCCCTGCAGGGGGCTGGTCTTCCATCTCTGAAGCATACCCTTCACTCTCAGCCTCCTTTTTGGATTCCTGCTGAGCCTCCCCCTGGGAATTCCAAGAAACACAGGGACTGTTAGGAAGTGATTTACTATCTACATGGCAATTTTATTTGCATAAAGGAAGGCTGACCTTAAGGTGAGAATAAGCCAATTATATAAATCTATAAAAGAAATTTAATTTAACTAGACTTAAGTCAATTAGTTCTTTTTTTGGGGGGTGGTAGTACTGGGAATTGAACCCTGGGGCATTCTACCTCCAAGCTACACTCCCAGGTCTATTTTATTTTTATTTTGAAACAGGGTCTTGCTAGATTGATGAGAGTTTTACTACTTGCTGAGGCTGTCCTCAAACCTACAATCCTCCTGTCTCAGTCTCCCAAGTACTGGGATTACAGGTGTGCACCACTACTCAGCTTCAATTAATTCTTAGTAATAATCTTTCTAGAGAATTTTGACTCTGCCCTCACCCCTCAAAATGAAAAAACAGTATTATGGGATCCTGTACTCTAAAAATCATCAGAATCACTTGTGACCCTGGAGTTAATGACTGTTACTGGCAATATTTTTTTCCCCAGTACTAGGGATTGAAACCAAGGGCATGCTACCACTGAGCCATACCCCCAGCCCTTTTTATTTTTTATTTTGAAACAGGGCCTCACTAAATTACTAAGGCTGTCCTCAAATCTGGGATCCTCTTATCTAGCCTCCCAAATACTGGGATTAGAGGTATGTGCCACCATGCCCAGACTAATGGCTTTATATGAATTGTCTCTTTTGTTCATTCACTCACTCATTCCACTCATCCATCCATCCATCCATCCATCCATCCATTCATTCATTCATTCACTCATTTTGAGATGGGGTCTAGCTATGTTGCCCAACTTAGTTTCAGACACTTGGGCTCAAGCGATTCTCCCACCTCATCCTCTGAGTATCTAGGACAACAGGCAAGTGCCACACCAGGCTAAATTGTCTCATTTAAACCTCCCAACAAACCTGCAAAGTACAGTACTATTTTCCCATTTGTAGCAGAGAAAACTGAGGTTCTAAAATATTCAGTAAAATGCCTAAAAACACATGCTAAACCTGGTACTAAAACCAGGATTTGGACCCAGGTAGTTTAATCTTCTGCAGTTAGCCTAAGTGTTCTAATGACTCTGCTCTGCCTTCCTATAAAGACCAACCAGGCAGCTAATATAAGTTATTCACTTACCTCTTCATTCTCCACGGGTACTCCCTGAACTGCATGTATATCTGAGGGGGCTGGAGTCACCTCTGGCTTTCCATTTTCTCCCAGTAGCTTCTTTTCAGCTAGTAAGGGGTCTGCCTTGGCTAAAGACTCTTCAGTCTCTCTGCTGAACTGCTCTTCTCCATCAGTGGCTTCAATTTCTCTTCCCTCTTGTTGCCTGACACCAGATAGAGGGTAGCAGCCCTCACTTGACTCTTTGCTGCTAATGCACAATGGCTCCATTAAATAAGCTACCTGTAATCAAAGTTTATTATTAGGTATTTAGGAACACCATGGAAGTCATCATCTACACACTTAGTAATGGCACATGTTACATAGTCACTGTGACTAAGACTGAGATAACAAATAGATTTGAGTGATTTAGTCATTTAAAATTTCTCAAGCTGGGCGTGGTGGCGCACACTTGTAATCCCAGTACTTGGGAGGTTGAGACAGGAGGATCATAGGTTCGAGGACAGTCTCAGCAAGTAGTGAGACTCTCAGCAACTTAGCGAGACTGTTTCCAAATAAAAATAAAATAGGACTGGGAGTGTAGCGCAGAGGTAGAATGTCCCTGGATTCAATCCCCAGTGCCACACACACACAAAAAACAGGGTTTCTATAAATTACTCTGCACTGGCTTCAAACCTGTGATCCTCCTGTCTCAGCCTCCCAAGTACTGGGACTGCAAGATGTGTACTACCATACCTGGTGAAGTCATAAGCTTCAATGAGAGTTTGGGCAAATATAACCTCCTGTGACTCTGAAAGAATGAATTCCCAGGATACTCACAAGGCAGTCCTGCTTACAGAAATGCTACTTTCTATGACTTAGGCCCCTAAAGTCTGGGGTCTTACAACATTCAGTCAAAAATGGATTTGGTGTATATTCTGTATAAGCACCAAGTGTAGGAGAGCACAACAAATTTAATCATTGCCACTGTGGAGCTTATATTTTAGTAAACAACATTTATAGGTAGAAGTACATAAGGCTCACACTTGTAGTCCCAGTACTTGGGAGGTTAAATAGGAGGATTTCAGATTCGCAGCCAGCCTCAGCAACTTAGTGAGGCCCTCTGCAACTTAGTGAGACCTTGTTTCAAAATAAAAGAATAATGTGCCGGGCGTGGTGGCGCACGCTTGTAATCCCGCTTGTAATCCCAGTACTTTGGGAGGCAGAGACCGGAGGATCCGGGTTCGCGACCAGCCTCAGCTCTCTCTCTCTCTCTCTCTCCCTCCCTGTCTCTCTCTCTCTCTCTCTCTCTCTCTCTCTCTCTCTCTACCTAGTGAGGCCCTCCGCAACTTCGTGAGACCCAGTTTCAAAATAAAGTATAAAAAAATTAGGCCGGGGGTGTAGCGCGGAGGTAGAACGCCCCTGGGTTCAATCCCCAGTACCGCAAAAAAAAAAAGTATAAAAAAATAGGGCAGGGGTGTAGCGCAGAGGTAGATATCCCCAGTACCACACACACAAAAAAAGGGCAGGGGTGAATCTCAGAGATAGATTGCCCCATGGGTTCAATCCCTAGTACCACAAAAAAAAAAAAGAAAGAAAGAAAGAAAGAAAAAAGCCGGGCATGGTGGCGCACACCATGTACTTGAGAGTACTTGAGAGGCTGAGACAGGAGGATGGCAGTTTCGAAGCCAGCTTCGACAATTTAGCGAGGCCCTCTGCAACTTAGTGAGACCCTGTTTCTAAATAAGAAATAAAATCAGGTTGGGAGTATAACTTGGCGGAGAGGTTCAATCCCCAGTACCAAAAATAAAAAATTTTAAAAAAGTAAGTTGAGGTTCTTCCAGCTTCACGATTACCTCAGAGAGAACGTGGAGGTGGTTCTGGCAGCTGACTTGCTCTGCCTCTTCCTGAGACTCCTCACTGCCTCCATCCCCCACAAGCAGCTCACTAGCTTCTCTTCTTGGGCTGCTCTCCTCTAAGTCCTCAGCCTCTGGATCCTCAGTTTCCCTCCAGCTGCCCACATCAAGATCCAAACTGGAGTCCCATGAGCTGAGGAGGGACCTGCAGTCGTTGCTCAACTCAGAGTCCTTAGGATAGTCTTGTTCAGAATCCAGCCAAACCCACTCATGACCCATCTGTAAATACACAGAAAAAAACTCATTACATTTATTAAAACCGATATTCCTAAGGCATCTCCATCTACCAAGTTCAGCAGAAAGGCACTACAATGTTTTTTCTTTTTTCCTTTATTTTTTTGTGGTACTGGGGATTGAACCCAGGGGCATTCTACCTCAGAGATATACCTCCAGCCTTTTTTATATTTTATTTTGAGACAGAGTCTCACTAAGTTGCCCAGGCTGGCCTCAAACTTGCAATCCTCCCGTTTCAGCTTCCCAAGTAGTGGGACTACAGGTATGCACCACTGAGCCAGGCTCAGAATTTTTCTTCTATTCATTATTACAAAGAATGAAAACTAGATGAAGGGGGATATCAGGAGATGAAATGATCTTTGTCTTTTGGAATAAGAAAAAGCTTCATGTCAATATAACATTACCCAATGTTTTTTTAACTTGGATTTCCTTATACTACAAAAGAAGGAAAAGAACTGGAACACAGCTTAACAGACTTCCCCATGCCAAATCATCTATAAACTCAACTACAAGTCAATAAATTTGAGGGGAAAAGAGGCATTTTCCTCAACCTATATACATTTTTAACCTATTAACTATTAAATCTTTAAAACACACTTTAAGATTATCTTTAGCATCCTTCTGGTCATAACCAACTGTCACTTCTCAGAATAAAAACTGAAATATGGAGTTTTAAAACTATCTTCCCTTTCATTATACTACACTATCCCAGATTTCTTACACATTAGTATTCTCCCTCTTACAACTCTCATTATAGACTTTTCTTCTATGTTATTGCTTGGTCCTCTGCTTCCTTATTATTTCCTTTAAAAAATGTAGACATACTTTGAGATTTCAACCTTGTACTCTATTCAGGTAGCTCCCAAATCTCAATACCTTTACTTTTTTTTTTGTGGTACTGGGGATTGAACCCAGGGGCATTCTACCTCCGAGCTATACCCCCAGCCCTTTTTTTATTCTTTATTTTGAAACAGGGTCTCACTAAGTTGTGAGGGCCTCACTAGGTAGCTGAGGCTGGCTGTGAATCCGGATCCTCCTGTCTCAGCCTCCCAAGTACTGGGATCACAAGTGTGCGCCACCATGCCCGGCTACACCTTTACTTTTTATATGCATTCTAATCTCATTTTTCCATGCATCTGAAAGTCAACTCCCTTGATACCTTACCACCTGCCTCAATTCAACATTTCTAAAACTAAAATGAGCTGGGCATGGTGGCACATGCTTGTAATCCCAGTACTTGGGAGGCTGAGACAGGAGGATTGCAGGTTTGAGGACAGCATCAGCAAGTACTGAGACTCTCATTAACCTAGTGAGACCCTGTTTCAAAATAAAAATCAAATAGGGTTGGTAGTGTAGCTTGGAGGTAGAATGCCCCTGGGTTCAATCCCTAGTATAAAAATAAATAAATAAATAAATCTAAAATCACCTTTCCAAAATATTTTACTCTTCCCAGTTCTCTTATCCCCATTACCAACACTATTATCATAGTCTGGAAGAACTCACAATTGTTTTGACTATTCTTTCTCTTGTAAGCAAGTCCTCTTCCCATTTTCTTCCCACAATACTGTGTGTGTGTGTGTGTGTGTTTGTGTGGTACTGGGGATTGAACTCAGGGGCATTCTACCTCTGAACTACACCCTAAACCCTATTTTATTCTTTATTTTGAAACAGGGTCTCATTAAGTTGTGGAGGGCCTCACTAAGTTGCTGAGGCTGGCTTTGAACCTGCGATCCTCCTACTCAGTCTCATGCCCGGCTCTACTTTTTGTTTCTGAACAAAAGCCTATTTCCTAGTCATTTTCACTTTCTGTATCTTTAATCCAATCCACTCTCAACAAACAGTTCCCCTACTCAAGGTTTTAGAATAGCTAACTCATAAAGGTAAATTTCTCAATCTGCCAAAGTCCTCCCTCAGATAGCCCTATTTTGTCCCTTGATTAGTATATTTCATTATTATGCCCAACTTTTTTTTTTATGTGTGTGATACTGGGATTGAATCAAGGGGCATTCTACCTCCGAGCTACACCCCCAGCTCTATTTTATTCTGGGTTTTGAAACAAGGTCTCACTAAATTGTTGAGGCTGGCCTCAAACCTGTGAATCCTATCTGAGCCTCCCATGTGCTGGGATTAGAGGTGTGTGCCACCACACCTGGTTATGCCTCAACTTTGTTACTAAATAACTAAAAACTCTTAACCCAGTTGTGAAATGAACTAGTTCTGAGCCTTTTATTATTATTTTTTTTTGTACTGGGGATTGAACCCAGGGACGTTCTACCTCCAAGCTACACCCCCAGCCCTATTTTTTATTATTTTGAAACAGGGTCTAAGTTGTGGAGGGCCTAAGTAGCTGTGGCTGGCTGAGAACCTGCAATCCTCCTGTCTCATGCTCCCAAGTACTGGGATTACAAGTGTGCACCACCATGCCTGGCTTCTGAGACTTTTATTATAGAGGGCTAGGGATTAGTTCAGTAGTAGAGCATCTGCTCCAATTACATTTGTCTCCTTATTGCCTCCACTACTGATGCCTACACCTTCAATTTGGCTTGCTAGCTCACCCATCACTTTCTCTACCAACTCCAAATCTGGTGTGTGTGTGTGTGTGTGTGTGTGTGTGTGTGTGCGCGCGCGCGCGCGCGCGCGCGTTAGGGATTGGTCCCAGGGACATTCTACCTCTGAGCTACATCCCCAGTCCTTTTTATTTTGAAACAGGGTCTCTATAAGTTGCTGGGGCTGGCCACAAATCTGTAATCCTCCTGTCTCAGCCTCCCAAATACTGGGATTACAGGTGTGTGCACACCAGGCTCAAAGCTAATTTTCTAATGGATCTTTCCCATTTTTCTGACTTTTAGTGCTTCCATGTTTATTATTACATCGCTTTGTATTTCACAACTTCTAACTCCTAGACTGAATTCCTTTCCATCACCCCACAAAAACTGTTAGTTTCTACTTCCTTAGCTTCCTATCAAGCTTTATAAATAGTTCAATTTAAGGCAAAAAAGATGTGACTTCTAACCATATCCCTTCTTTTGGGGTACTGGGGATTGAACACAGGGCCTTATGCATGCTAACTAGGTTAACCCTCTACCACTGAGCCACATGCCCAGCTTAATCATATCCTTCTGAAATACATCTTTCTCAATATGGTATAAGGTACTAGAAAATACCCTATTAATCTTTTTTTTTCCTTTTCTTTTTGCAGTGCTGGGATTGAATCCAGGGCCTTGCACATGCCAGGCAAGTGTTCTACTACTTAACTACATCCATACCCTTCTTCATCTCTTTATAATAAAAGGCTCAGAACTAGTTCATTTCACAACTGAGTTAAGAGTTTTTACTTAGTAAGAGAAGTTGGGGTAGAATTCAGGTGATTGATGTATGTATGTATATATGTATACACACATATATTTTACAATGCTGCTGGGGATTGAACCCAGGACCTCATGCATGGGAGGCAAGAGCTCTATCACTGAGCAACATCCCCAATCCACAATTTGATAATTCTTAAAGTTCTCCTTCATATAGCAATATTAAGAACTCTCTGCCAGATGCAGTGGTGCACAACTTGGGAAGCTGGAGCTATAGGATTACAAGTTCAAGGCCAGCCTGGGCAATGTAGTGAGACCTTCTCAATAAAAAATGAAACAAAACAAGCCAGGCGTGGTGGCACATGCTTGTAATCCCAGGAATTGGGAGGCTGAGACAGGAGGATCACAGGTTCATGGCCAGCTTCAGCAACTTAGCTAGACCCTGTTTCCAAATAAAAAATAAAACAGGACTGGGAGTGTAGTCCAGAGGTAGAAGATCCCTGGGTTCCATCCCCAGAAACAAAACAGGAAGAACTCTCTGTACATAAGAGTCTTACCCATAGAAATAAGAAATGGTAATACACTGGAAATACAATCTGCAAATATAGTGTTAAATGATACAAATGTCAATGCTACCTATGTCCATACTTCAATCTTTAAGCAAGGCCATGAACAGAACTCTGATAATCCTCTATTTCCCCAAACATTAAAAAGCTGAATAAGCTAGTCCTTACTGCACTTATTGCACAATTGAATACTTTTTATTAAGTTTTTTTTGCTACTGGGAATTAAATCCAAGGGCATTCTACCTGTGAGCTACACACCCCTAGCCCTTTTTAAAAATTTTTATTTTGAAATAGGGTCTTGCTACTGGCCTCAAACCTGCAATCCCCTTTTTTCAGTCTCCCAAGTAACTGCACAATTCAGTACTTTAAAACATTAATTATAAATTAAATCTTGGGTTACTTACCTCTTCTTGGCTGCAGCAGGCAGCTCATATTATAAGACTACTTTTTCCCTCTTAATCTCATTTACACAAATGAATAAACAATTATCATTTAAAAGAAACCACAAATTTCACACATACACACACACACACACACACACACGATACACCGAAGACTAGAGGTTTTTTTTCCTTCAGTTTATTGTATACACACACACTTCCCAGGTTTATTTTTAAAAAGTCTGTACACTTCACAAGACAGTACAAACTAGCTACAATCTGCTAGCTACACTTTAGGGCATTAACACAGCCCATGATTTTTTGCCCTAAAACAGGCAACTGTGCTACTCCATCTCTGAGAGATTTTCTCAGCTCATGTCACGTGGCCCGGTGCCTCCTCTTCTGTAACTCCCACTTCTGTAACTGGGCCCACAAGCCCAAGCTCTATCTTGTTTACTTCTACTTCAGGTTCAGCTCAAAGTCAGTATTCTGAGGTTTCACTTTTTCATCTTCATATCGGCTTCAATGGCACAGCGGCGTCCCCTGGTTCCCCCATCCTAGATGATAGCAGAGAAACAAAGGGGGTATGAGTGAATTGGTTAGGAGGTAAGAGACAAGGTGCAACAGGAATGCTGGGGATTTGGTTTCTTGGGGGAGAGAAGAAAATCAGCAGAAAACTCCAGAGGGATGAGGGGGCATATTTCTGTCTTCCCACAGAGTAGCTAAAAGAACACCTGGTAATCTGTGACAGAGTATCTTGCTCATGCCCATCACAGAGGTCCTTGGAATTCACCTGGGGTCCCACAGAATGACTATTAGTCATCCCACCCCAGCCCAAATCTTGTGCAAAGGAACAGGAAGAGCAAATTAAAGGTGGGAGAGTCAGAAAGGGAATAGTGAGATTCTTGGCTAACATACCTGTCCAGCTGTTGGTCCCTATAAGAAAGGCCTTTCCTGCAGACTGACCCTGGCACTAGTTCCCTAGCACCTCCTGACAGTTGTTTTCCATGAGATCAGGACAATCAGGCGTCTTTCCATCTGCTGCTCTCTCCCTGCAGCCCAGCTCCTTCCTCTTGTGCAATACTTTGCTGTCTTCAATAGATAAAAGATCCTATTAACCAGCCTTGCAATAGCCAGCCAATTGCTTGGGGATCCAGTCACTGTTGCAGGCCAATAAGAAAGAACGAAGATTATAGCGTTCTGTCTGTAGTACAGGCTGAGAGGCCTGTAGGCAAGATGAACTAGTGAACATTTTTGCTGGGCCGAACCATTTTTACATTTCTTTTCTTTTTTTGGTGCTAGCTAGTGAGGATTGAATCCAGGTGAGTTTTACCACTGATCTACACCCCCAGCCTTTTTTATTTTGAAACAGGGTTTCACTAAGTTACTGTACACTGGCCTTGAACCTGTGATCCTCCTGTTTCAGCCTCACAAGTTTTGGGATTACAGGCATGTATCGCCATGCCCAGCTACCATTTTTACATTTCTACTATGCAAGGATCCTAAAATCTTTAGAGTTTGTAAACCTAAGTTGCCCATGAGGCAACAGTAAGAATAAATATACCACCTTGCATTTGTATATGCATTTTTAATTTTTTTTAAGCCAGTTCCATAGTTATTTTATCCTCACAACATCCCTGTGAGGTAGGCTAGAAAAGTACTTCATTATATTAGTTCTATCACACAGAGGAAGCAAACAAGGCCCTGAGAAATTATCCAATGACCTTAAGACCATGTAGTTTTTTAGCCTGATGACCTTCCATTACATCATGCCTCATTGCTCTATAATGAACCACACAGAGTCAGAGAATTTTTTTTTTTTTTTTTGCGGTACCGGGGATTGAACCCAGGGCCCTTCTACTTCCGCGCTACACCCCCGGCCCTATTTTTTTATACTTTATTTTGAAACCGGGTCTCACGAAGTTGCGGAGGGCCTCACTAGGTAGGTAGAGAGAGAGAGAGAGAGAGAGAGAGCGAGCGCTGAGGCTGGCCGCAAACCTGGATCCTCTGGTCTCCGCCTCCCAAAGTACTGGGATTACAAGCGTGCGCCACCACGCCCGGCTCAGAGAATTATTTAATTCATAGAGGAAAAGAATAAAAGTTTTTAGGCTAGCTCTAAGCTTATCTGTAATTCCACCAGCCACTACTGTATGCAGTGGTAACTATTAGTGAGATCTTTAGCTTAAAAGTTTTACTGTGCGTTTGTATGTCAGGCATTAATCTTGCAACTTAATTTTAGGAGAAAGAAAAATATGTGCTAAATGTCTGTCACGCCGTTAAAAAGTCAGGTAGCAGCTGCTGCTCTTAGCAATCTTCTATTTGAAGGTAAAGAATTGGTAAATGGTGGAGTCAAAAAATGAGGAATAGGTGTATCCTACATCCTTAACCCTAAGAATACCTCATTTTAGCTCTGTGATCTCATAAACAGTCCTTCCCCAGACCCCACGCACACACACACATGCAAAAAGACAGGAATGCAGAAGAAGAGTTTCTTATTCAATGACTTGAAAACAGAAGTTCAAGAAATTGCCCCAGTCTGCATGTTGGATTTCCCTCTGCCACCCACCCCCAGCAGGAGCTGAGAACCTTTCTGGCAACACCAACCCTTGCAGCCATTCAATACTTACAAAGAGAGAGAGAAGGAAGGCAGGAGAGCCCATGGGGACACTGTCCTGTTAGAGGACAAACAAACACTGATCAGGTTCCACGGAACTCTCAGCCACAAGCACCCCATACCTCAGGACAGAGACACAAGCACCATACACACAAAGACAAAATTTAAAAACTCAAGAATAAGAGGAAAGAGATCCAAAAGCAATCTAGCCATTATAACTTTGGAATAGAAACTGATGGTCTCCAACTGCTGCAAGATAAAGTCATTTCCCCAACCTTGAGAGTACTCTCCCAAAGGAATTAATAAGTCACTCACTCAACTCAAAATTCCTCCCATGTAACTGGGCCTCTCAGTAACAGCAGATTTCTTCAGTGTTTGGATGGAAACAAATTACCATCATTCTAAAATCTGTGTGTTTATATACCATGGAATGTAGAAGCTTGGTAATACCACATAGTAACACATAAGGTTCTTTAGATACTTTAGATTTCTAGCACTGGAACACTGATAAACAGGCTTTGCTAGTCTCCTCACCTTCTCTGAAGCATCCTGTTTTCTGGTAGAATCTCTCCCTCGAAGACTTTTAGCACTGATTCCAGACTCAGATGTTTGCATGATCAACTGTGTGGCCAAAAATTGCTGTAAGGAGAAGAAAGAGGGTTGGCCATGGAGACCTAATACAGTAGGGAAGCATTAATGCACTTCAGGCTTTTTTTTTTTTTTAAATTGTGGTGCTGGGGATTGAACCCAGGAGCATTCTACCTCCAAGCTACACCCCCTAACCTTATTTTATTTTTTACTTAAAAGCAGGGTCTCGCTAAGTTGCTGAGAGCCTTGCTAAACTGCAGAGGTTGGCCTCAAACTTGATTCTTCTGTCTTAGCCTCTAAAGTACTGGGATTACAGGTGTGCACCAATACACCTGGCTCACTTAGGCTTTTTAAATAGGACTTGCTATAGGACTATTCCACTCAAATATTTGTGTTTGACTGGGGGAGTACTGGGGATTGAACCCAAGGGCACTCTACCACTGAACTCCACTCCAGCCCTTTTTATTTTCAGACAGGGTCATGCCAAGTTGCTGAAACTAGCCTCAAACCTGCGTTCCTCCTGCTTTTGCTTCCCAAGTAGCTGGGATTATAGGTGTGTGCCACCATGCCCAGCATCAAATACTTTTGAATTTACTGGGAGCTTAGCATACTAGGTTTTATTTTGGTTATAATAGGCATCCTAATCCAGCAACAACACTCCTGGGTATCTTTCAAAAGGGAATGAAATCAGGGAATTACAGTAAAATATGCATATTCATGTTCACAGCAGCACAATTCACAATAGCCAAATTATGGAACCAACCTAGGTGCCTATCAACAGATGAAAGGATTACAAAATTATGGGATATCCAAACAATGGAATTCTACTCAGCAATAAAGAAGAACAAAATAATGTTATTTGTAGGAAAATGGATGGACATGGAGAATGTTATGTTAAGTGAGATTAGCCAGTCACAGAAAGTGAAGGGTCATATGTTTTCTCTAATATGCGGCAGCTGGGAGTAATCAGGATACCTGAAGGACTTCAGATAATGGAGGAGAAACCCCAGTGGAGCCAGGGAGGTGGTCTAGGGGAAGGGGAGGGGGGAGAGGGACGATCAATGAAGGAATTACTTCCATTGACATTATGTACATAAGTGAGAAAATCAATGTCAATCTCAATACCATATATGGGCAAGGGAGGGGGTTGAGGAGGAAGCTGGGGGAAAGCCCACCAAGTGCTATGTGTATGTATGTCACTATCATTATGATGTGAGACTATAACGCACCAATAAAAGTATATATAAATACAAATAGGCAACCTAAAAAAAACAAAAAATGCCAAATAGCTTTAACTTTTTTTCTGCTTTAATATGGGCTATAATAGGATCAAAATCTCTACCCTCTAGAAATGAGAAAAAATAAAAACAGGATGAACCAAAGAACTTTCAGCAATTAAAGTAATCTGGCAGATTCTACAAAGATACAACATTCCTTCAAGGTCAAAATCCCAAAGGAGCTGGGCGTGGTGGTGCATGCCTGTAATTTCAGTACTTGGAAGGCTGAGAAAGGAGAATTGCAGGTTTGAGGTCAGTCTCAGCAACTTAGCGAGACCCTGTTTCAAAATTAAAAAATAAAAAGGGCTGGGGTGTAGCTATGAGGTAGAATGCCCCTGGGTTCAATCCCCAGCACCTAAATAAATAAATAGATCCCAAAAGATGCCTAGTAATGGAACTATAGGATTATCTGTGATGAAAGAGAGAAAAAAAACCTCTTTTTCTTGTATATACATGGCAAGTGTTTGACTTAATTAAAAAATACACATTCAGCCGGGCATGGTGGTGCATGCCTGTAATCCCAGTATTTGGGAGGCTGAGACAGGAAGATTGCAGGTTCGCAGCCAGCCTCAACAACTTAATGAGACCCTGTTTTGAAATAAAAAATAAAATAGGACTGGGGGTGTAGCTCAGAGGTAGAATGCCCCTGGGTTCAATCCTCAGTACCCCCACACACATATAAAAATAAATATGCACATTCACCATTTAAAAATAAATATTAAAAAACTTCAGAGCCGGGCATGGTGGCACACGCTTGTAATCCCAGTACTTGGGAGGCTGAGACAGGAGGATCTTAGGTTTAAGACCAGCCTCAGCAACTTAGCGAGACCCTGTTTCAAAATAAAAGACTAAAATAGGGCTGGCAGTGTAGCTCGGTGGTAGAATACCTCTGGGTTCCCTCCTCAGTACCACAAAAAACAAAAAAACTTCAAGGAGTAGGTGCAATGGCACACACCTATAATCCTAGTACTTGGGAGGATGAGATAGAAGGATCACAGGTTTGAGGCCAGCCTCAGCAACTTAGAACAACTGTTTCAAAAAAAAAAGTCGGGTGTGGTGGTGCACACTTGTAATCCCAGTACTTGGGAGACTGAGACAGGAGGATCTGGGTTCCCAGCCAGCTTCAGTTACTTAGTGAAGCCCTCTGCAACTTAATGAGACCTGTTTCAAAATAAAGAATAAAAAAATAGGGCTGGGGGTGTAGCCCGGAGGTAGGATGCTACTGGGTTCAATCCCTGGAACCACACACACACCAAAAAAAAAAATAATAAATAAATAAATAAAAATAAAAGGACTGGCCAGGCATGGTGGTGCACATCTGCAATCACAGTATTTGGAAGGCTAAGACAGGAAGATTGCAGGTTTGAGGCCAGTCTTAGTAATTTAGTGAGACCCCCAGCAACTCAGTGAGACCGTTTCAAAATAAAAAAAGGGATGGGGTGTAGCTTGGAGATAGAATGCCTCTGGATTCAATCCCCAGTACCAAAAAATAGTAAGAAACTATAGTAAGTAAGGAAACAATAAATAAGTGAATAAACAACAATAATAAAACAGGCCAGTGTTGTAGCTCAGAGGCAGAACATACCTGGGTTCAACCCCCAGTACAAAAAAAAAAAACCCCAACAATGACAAACAAAACAACAACAACCAACCCCCTCCCCCCAAAAAAACTTCAATGCCTCAATGACTAAGGATGTAGCTCAGTGGCAAAGCAAGTGCTTTGCATGTGCAGGGCCCTAGGTTCAATCCACAGCACCTCAAACAACAACAGAAAAAGCCCAAAAGAACTTCAATCTGGGGGTGTAGTTCAGTGGTAGAGTGCTTGCCTAGCATGTGTGAGGCCCTGGGTTTGATTCACAGCGTTGCCCTCCCCCCCAAAAAAGAAAAACTTTAGGAAAGTAAAAGTTATTTGCCCAAGAAAGGCAGAATCTTGTGTCATAACTCTGTCACCAAACATGAGAAAATCAGCATGAGTTGAACAAAAATAAAATATTATATTCCTATGTCCCTGATGTCTATTCCAAGTAAAAGCCATGGCATCCCTTCCTGTCATCAATTTTATCCTTGCTAAAACACAAAGTAGCCTCAATGTACCTGGATCTGCTCCAAGACATCTCGCTGCATCTCTACTGCCATGTGATAGACATCATGGTCTGAACTATTATACATTACAGCATTCTGAAACATCAGCATAATGTCACGCTGAAATTCAGCTGTGCTGCGGATCAGTCCATTTTCAATGTTTTTCTTAATAGTTGACAAATCCATAGGCCTTAAAAAAAAACAGGGATAAGTGAAAGTGGAGGCAGGCAGAGGACTTACTGGATCTCTGAATATATTATCACCACATACATCCCCCTTTTTTTGGGGGGTGGCACCGGGGATTGAATCTAGAGGCATTCTACTGCAGAGCTACACCCCCATCCCCTTTTCAATTTTTTGTTTCGAAACAAGAGTCTCAGTATGTTGCTGAGACTCTCCCTAAGTTGCTGAGGCTGGTCTTGAACCTGCCATACTCCTGTTTCAGCCTCCCAAGTACTGGGATTACACAGGTATACGCCACCACACAACTTCTTACATACATATACCTTCAGCCTCAGCTGTCAGGACTCAAATGCCACATGCCTGTTATCCCAGTACTTGGGAGGCCAAGGCGGGAGGATGACAGGTTCAAGGCCAGTCTAATCAACTTGGAGACCCTCAGTAACTTAGACCCTGTTTCAAAATAAAAAGGGCTGGGGGTTGGCGGTCAAATGCCCTGGGTTCAATCCCCAATACTTATGAAGCCAACCCCTCATCCCAAAACATGAACTTTGAACTTAACTCCAAAAACAGTCAGTCTGTATGCTAAGCAATGAGAAAGGTAATAAATGGGATTAATTCTTTTAGATTAGCAGTGGTGATCCAGCCACTAGAATGGCCAGTTTAGCACTTGGTTACTCTTAAATCAAAATGTTTGCTTTGGACTTGCCATCAAAAGCTAAAATTCACTGAGTCTGGATGACATATAATTCAGACAAGTCAGCATGCAAGATGGCCCATAGCTTACCTCTGTACAATGCTGTGGTAGCCAGGTGCTATATCATCCGTAACAGGCTGCAGGAAGACATTGGCATACCTGTCCGAAAAGAATAAAAGGTGCAATTACTGACTTATTCTTCAGAATCCCAGGGGAGGAAACTTACTCTAAGTAGCTGAAGATAAGAGCCAACAACAGCAATCCAATAGAATAATACTTAGATTTTTTCTAGTCACCCAACAATGAGGAGTAAGAGAAAGTGATAAGGCCCACTTACCTATGATTAGCTGCAGCTCTCCATACAAGCATAATGGCTTTCTTCCAGATTTTCTGGGCCTGAATAGCTTCTTGATCCTCACTACAGACAGAGCTGAAATGAGATACAGAAGTTCTAGTAGGCACAAGTTTTGTTTTTAAAAGTCCTAATTTCTTTTCTTTTTTGTGGTATTGGGGATTGAACCCAGGGGCATTCTACCTCTGAGCTACACCCCCAGCCCCATTTTTTTTTTTTTTGCAGTAACGGGGATTGAACACAGGGGCGTTCTACTTCCGCGCTACACCCCCGGCCCTATATTTTTATGCTTTATTTTGAAACCGGGTCTCACGAAGTTGCGGAGGGCCTCACTAGGTGTAGAGAGAGAGAGAGAGAGAGAGAGAGAGAGAAAGAGGAGAGAGAGAGAGAGATCACGTTCGCATGCACGCGCTGAGGTTGGCCGCGAACCCGGATCCCCCGGTCTCCGCCTCCCAAAGTACTGGGATTACAAGTGTGCACCACCACGCCCGGCCTATTTTTTTAATTCTTTATTTTGAAACAGGTCTCACTAAGTTACAGAGGCCTCACTAAGTAGGGGAGGCCTCACTAAGTAGGGGAGGCTGGCCGCAAACCCGGATCCTCCTGTCTCAGCCTCCCAAGTACTGGGATTACAAGCGTGCGCCACCACGCCTAGCTAAAGTCCTAATTTCTTTTTTTTTTTTTTTTTTTGCGGTACCGGGGATTGAATGCAGAGGCGTTCTACCTCCACGCTACGCCCCCGGCCCTATTTTTTATGCTTTATTTTGAAACCGGGTCTCACAAGGTTGCGGAGGGCCTCACTAAAGAGAGAGAGAGGTAGGGAGAGAGAGAGAGAGAGACAAAGCAAGAGCTGAGGCTGGCCGAGAACCCGGATCCTCAGGTCTCCGCCTCCCAAAGTACTGGGATTACAAGCGTGTGCCACCACGCCCGGCGCTAAAGTCCTAATTTCTTAACAACTATTTGTTCCAGGCCAAGAAAGGGAAGATGAGAAAGTAAGATTAAAGAAAAGATTCTTTCCTACTTCTGTCTTGGTCTCAAAGAAAGAACCATAGGTACTTACAACTGTGAAGAAGCAGGGCTGCTGGGGATGGAGTCTGCCAGTGTGTGGGACTGCAGGGTAGCATTGTGTATGCTAAAACCATCATCACTCTCGCTTACAGGGGGTTCATTATCCATTTCTGACAGATAGCCTTCTCCTTGGTCTTCTTCCTTAGGTTCCTCTAGGCTGGCTGCTTCACTGACTCCATCCTCCTCCTCCTCCTCACCTGGGGCATCCTTAGACACAGTGTGCTCCAGTCAACAAATGCAAACAAAGCTATCCAGCAAAGCATCATTAAATAAGTTATGTCTTTGGGTTAGATCAGTTCTAGAAATGGCCTCACACTGTTTCTTGACTGAGCCCTCTATCACTTATACTACCATCTACTTATAGACACTGACTAAGTAAAGTAATTTAGAACCTGGACAAAGAATAAAACCCAGGATCTTTTTAAAAGGAAGAAAAAAAAAGCTACTTACTTAAGACTAAGCTAAGAGGCGTTCCTTCCTTCCCCTTGCTCTTGAGAGGAACTCTGACCCTGGACACAAAGTTATCAAAAATAGTTTTATTTCATGTCTCATCTGATGGAGCAAGCTCACATCGCATTACTTTTAGTCTGTGTTACTGCTTTAGTAATTCTTTTTTTTTTTTTTGTGGTACTGGGGATTGAACCCAGAGGCCTTCTACCTTTGAGCTACCCCCCCCTTATTTGGAAACAGGGTCTTGCTAGGTTGATGAGAGTCTCACTACTTGCTGAGGCTGTCGGCAAACCTGCAATCCTCTTGTCTCAGCCTCCCAAGTACAGGGATTACAGGCGTGCGCCACCATGCCTGGCTATGCTTTAGTAATTCTAAAAAGAAAACTGTGGATGATTCTCTTGGGATTCTAACTAATAAGTTGATTTCCTGTATGTTCTCCTTGGCTCTGGTATCCCTATTCACTCTATATCACGCTAGGTACATCAATACTTTGAGGTGCACTATATGCAAAGAAAGGACTGTGTGATGTTTACATTCTTTCAGATGGAAAGTGCATGTTGTTATAGTACTCCCACTATGCCAGGCTGTCCACTGAAGCATTTCCCCATGCAGCTCCTTACCAGTCTCATTTCAAAGAACAAAGTTTTGAGTTCACTAATTTGTTAAAAAGGTAGTACTATAGGGAAATCTAATCACATGGCAAGAGGAATAAAGAAAAGTCTGAAATACCTTTATCTGGCTTCCAAAAATAGTCCCTGATTCTTCTTTCAATGAGTCTGCAGAGGAGAGAAAGACTACCTGAAGATTTTTCCACCTTAGCCTTCCCCTTCCTATGGACCATAATCCCCTGCAGCTCTCCTTTCCATTCTGACCTGATCTACCTCCTCTACTTGCCCACAACCCACAATCCCTCAGAAGCCAGAGCAAATGATTTCAACTTAGTTACAGAGTACAAATTTCCTATTCATTATTTACCTGAAATTTCAAACTTGTGCTGAGTCTCTGCCTCTAAAGGATCTTCAATAGGATTTGAACCATGTGATGGAGACAACATGCTTTCGGGGGATGCCTGATAACCAAAAAAAAAAAAAAAAAAAAAAAAAAAAAAAAAAAAAAAAAAAAAAAAAAAAAAAAAAAAAAAAAAAAAAAAAAAAAAAAAAAAAAAACAAGTATCCTAAGTACTAGTAAACTATTGCTCACACAATTTTATTCTTCAATAATAATGAGACTATAGAAGAAATTCCAAGTCCTACTCATGTAATATAATTCTAACAGTCACCTTAACAGGAATCGGATGTGTTTATAGTACTGAGCACAACCTATGGGCTTTGAATACATGAAACATACCAGGACTCAGGAATGCAACAGGAAAATCAAAAGCCTAAGCTGTTACTTCTTACCCGAGTCACAACCCTCCATCCTCCCAGCCCCTAATCTTACTAAATACCTCTGATTTCACAGCTGAAAGTGGCATCTCATCGCCTTTCCCACTGGAAGCATCTGTTTCAGAAATTTCTCCAACTGCAGTATTCCTGGGTTCCTCATGTAGGTCTTGACTCCTGAGATCTGGTGGCTCCATACTTGTGGCTGGAACAACTCCAGCTACTATTTTAGCCCCTGAAATGCCTGGCTCTGCCTCTGCAGGTTCCACCTTGATCTCAACACCAGTCTCCCTCATATCCACTAGTTCATGGATTCCCTTGGTTTCTGTTTCCTCAAAGTCCAGCCTCTCTTGCTTGACTGTCATCTCTGGTGCAGGGAGAGGTATTGGTTTGTCTCGGTCTTGCTGGATTGGATGTTCCCAGGGGCCAGGCAGGGACTGGGGATCATCATTTTCTTCACAGAATGACAATGCTGCTTCTACGGCTGCCACATCCAGCACTTCAGGGTGATCATCTACCTGTCCCATAATACAGAGACTGATGAGCTTAAAGAAAGAAGTGTAAGTCCCTCAATTTTGTTAGCACCAAACGAGATAGTCTGAATCTGTAGCCTCTCTCTCCATCTTCTCCATGTAGTGGGAGCAATCAATGGACAAGCACCTGTCCTGTGTAAACCAGTAACACAGGGATGGCTGGAGAGATAAACTAATAAGTATGTCAGACTACAGAGATGGAAATGAGCTGAAGCAGAATAGTTGTTTTTTTTTTTTTGTGGTACTGGGGATTGAACCCAGGGGCATTCTACCTCCGAGCTACACCCCCAGCCCTATTTTTTTTGTTCGTTATTTTGAAACAGGGTCTCACTAAGTTGCAGAGGGCCTCACTAAGTAGCTGAGGCTGGCCGCGCACCCGGATCCTCTGGTCTCAGCCTCCCAAGTACTGGGATTACAAGCGTGTGCCACCACGCCCAGCTATTAAGTAATTCTTACTATGAAAAACTGAGAGGCAGAGGAGAAAAGCTTATGTAGGACCCATGAGACTTTTTTTCTGGTGTGTGTATGTGTGTGTGTGGTGCTGAGGATTGAACCCAAGGGCGTTCTACCTCTGAGCTACACCTCCAGCCCTATTTTATTTTAAAACAGGGTCTCACTAAGTTACTGCACACTGGCCTTGAACGTGCAATCCTCCCAAGTTCTGGGATTACAGGCATGTGTCACTGAGCCCAGCCCCACTAGACTCTTTAGGGCTTTGCTAATAGTTACCTTGTCCTCAATAATGGCAATGATGTCTCCAACAGTCTCAAAGTCCAGTTCTTCACCTGTGTAAGACACAGCAATATCCATCTTCTCAGCCAGGTCTAAATCTTCTTTCCCATCTATGCTGGGAGCTTTTGATCCTCCAGGAGCCTCTGCTACCCCTGATCGGAAACATTCTTCTTTGATAGAATTAATAATCATGGAGATTTCACTGCTATCCATGGAAACAGTCACAGTATGTGGATCCCCCACAGCCTCCATGGGAACACAGGTGTCAGGCTGACTCACTAAATGATAGGAAGAGAAAAGCATCTCAGAAGCTTATCAGTTACTAAGTGACCACCTGGAGATCACACCAGAGCCACAGACAGATGTTAAGTACCAATACACTTTGTTAGAAAGTTATATCTGCCTATGTTTTCTTCTCCCCCATTTTATTTAGAAAGTGAGGACATTGCTAAGCCTGCTCGTATTTGTATGCTTAACCTTTTTCCCCCAACACATAAATACCCACCCACCTCTTCTCACATCTTTGTTTTTCTAGGATAAAGATGGCACATGTCTACGGAGAACAGAAGCATCTGAACTGGAGTTAATGCTCTTGGTCATCTTTCTTTAACTGAAGCTCAGAATGAAATTTTGGTCCTAGTGGCTGCTCAGGGCGTGGGTCAAGGACGCACCTGGAGCTACATTTTCAGGAGTGGAGACAGCTGGAGCAGAGGATGGTGCTGGCAGCGCAGGCATCATGACAATGGTAGCCTGGGACACAGACTCTACAGGGGGTGGCACAAGTTTAACTGGAGGCTCACTGGCAACAGTAGTGAAGGAAGCAAGAGGTGTGGTGAACTGTGTAGGACCAGCTTCTAAAAGCCGGGAAAGAGTGGGAGCACCTAACAGACAAAGAGGTACACAAAATGAGGTAAGAAGGAAGCACATGAACAAGAAGCAACAGCCACTTTAAGGCTACCCAAGAAAAATTTATAGTCTCAAGGGGTGAAAGCAACTCCTATGTTGAATAAGCTACACAACCTTTCTCTAGCCTCACCTAAAAAAATCTTCTAAGTTAGGAATGAACCAAAGCTCTAAACACACAACATATATGAAAAATGGGTGGTAATCTTCCTCAGAAGAAAATTAAAACAGTCACCAAGAACAAAATAAAACAACTGGTATGCATAAATCTGTCACTTCTGCTGAGGTTCAACATGCTATAAACCACACAATTTTTACATCATTCAAATATCAATATCTAATGTTTATATGGTATTTTGTAAAGCTTTTTTTCCTTTACATTTCCCACCACATTTAATTCTAACCACATGCCTGTGAAGTATACATATGACAATTAATAGAACATTGAGACTCAATAGTTAAGTTACCTCTTTGAGATTGTAAAACCAATGTGTGCTAGGCCTGACACTCAAGCCCAGATCTCTGGTTACAAATCTCTTTCCCCTATTCTACAGTCTCAGCTATTTCTAGCACTTTTCCACAATTTTTCAAGCCACAGAGAAGCTTCACTATTTACTGTTCCTCTAATCAGTATCTATATTGTGGTCAATTGGGGCTATCAATATTTTGTCAACGGAATGGATTAACAATCTTGAGCACTATGTTGTTTAACAGGTAAAGTGGCTCCAAAACAGAGAGAGAAAAAGTAGTTGGGCTTTAAGTCTAGGATTAACAATTGCTTAATAATAAACAGTGAAACCAAGTTCAACATTTCTGAAGTAGATGAAGGAAGAGTGGTGACTTACCTGAGGCAGCAGGGGAGGCTGCAACAGTACTGGGTGTTTGTTGTATCTCCCCACCATGTATCATAGGAAGGACCCCGCCTACCTCCAGGAGGACACCTGTACTGTTCAGGTGGCCAGAAGCCACAGCCATTTCACTCTCATTGACCTACCAGGGAAGAATAGAGGTGAAGGCTACACTCAAGCTTTCCTTTACTACCACTTCCCAAAAAGCTCCAGCAGTCAACCAAACTTCTTGAAAACTAAAACGTACTATCCAGAGAGTAATTCAAGACTCAAGGGAAATGCTAATGTTCACAGCTTATTGTCAAGAGTAGTCTGGGGAAGAAAACCAAAATAATTGTGGTTCAGATACCTCAGGACCCAAGGATACTATTAATTTACAGTACTTTGTTTTTTAATTAACATTTAACTAGGACATCTCTTCCTCCTTTGAACTTTTTTTTCCCCATGTCACATTTTAGGTCCCAGGTACTCCCTTCCAAGTACTAAATCACCACAGCTCTCAAACACCCACAGAAGTCTCCATACCAGTCTGGGGCTAGTAGGCAGGAGGCTGCCCTTCTTCAAGAGCTCTGACAGCAGAGGGGAGGGGGGTGGAGTTGCTTTCTGTCCAAGCATCTTTTTCTGGGGTGAATCATCTGTTACTGGGGTCATGGGGGCTTCTAAGGGTGCAGAGCCTGGAGGAAGGGTGTCAGGAATCCCAGGAAACGAGGTGACTGGGGTACTCGGCAAAGTCCCAGGGGTTACCTAAGAGACAACAGAGAACCTTTATCTGACTTCTCAAACTATGGAAGGTTCCCTACTAATCTGGATGGGTTAGTGTGTCTATTATTTTATTAGTTCTGAGTGGAAATGCCCAGAAACCCTTTACCCCTCCTAATCTTAGCTATACTTTTCTTCCCCACAATATTTTCTCTTCTTCCCGCTCAAACCCACAATGACCCAAGCATTCCATCCAACCTGCCAATTACAGACTCTTTACCCACTACTAATATTATATTTACAAGAAAACCATCCCTTACTTCAGCAGGAATCTCATAAGCCTATTATACTTAGCAAACAATTCCTGAACATAGTCTTTTACCTATCTCTTAAAAAGCCAAAAGCCTCAATGCTCTTAGGTCCATCCTTATTTTAGAGCATAGAACACAGTAAATTAAGTCTTTAGCTTCAGACCAAGAGAAGTTGCCTCTAGGCCAAAAGTGGTTTCCTCATCTCTTAGCTCTCTGCTGGCTTACTGTACTCTTTGATGATTAATTCCAGTGGATGGAAACATACTCACCCCAGAGGTTGCCTCGTCCATAGTGGTTGGAGTCAAGTCCCCAAGTGGATATTCAGCTCCTGGGGAGGCTGAATCTATAGGAGAGCGGACCATCACAATGGGTAACCTCCGAGGGGGTGTTTTTACTGCTTGACGAGCTAGAACATAAGAAAAAAAAAAAAAAAGAGTCTAAATCTTTTTTTTTTTTTGTGGTACTGAGGATTGAACCCAGGGGCATTCTACCTCCGAGCTACACCCCCAGCCCTATTTTTTGTTCTTTATTTTGAAACAGGGTCTCATTAAGTTGCGGAGGGCCTCACTAAGTAGCTGAGGCTGGCCGTGAACCCGGATCCTTCAGTCTCAGCCTCCCAAGTACTGGGATTACAAGCGTGTGCCACCACACCTGGCTCTAAATCTTTAAGATTAAGTAAGTGAAACTATACACTACTCTGCTGTTATATAATAAAGGACAGATAGGAATGTTGGGTTACTAAAGCAGCATTATGAATTAGGATTAGAAAGCTTTCTTTAACACTTCTGGAGATTTTTTTTTTTGGTGGTGGTGGTACTGGGGATTGAACCTGGGGTATTCTATCACTGAGCTATATCCCTAGCCCTTTTTATATTTTATCTTGAGTCAGTTGCCTCAAACTTGTGATCCTTCTGCCTTGGACTCATGAATAACTGGGATTATAGGTATGCACCATCATGTCCAGCAAGATGGATAATTAACAATGCCTAAGTTTTCCTAATGGCAATTCTTACACTAAGTGAACTCTATTTAACTATCCCAAAGGTCCTTGGAATGGGAAAACAGTTTACATACTTCCTCAATATCTTCTTCAGCAACTTAGGAAGATTTTGCTTTTGTGTATGTGTGTATCTGGATTGAACCCAGGGTGCTCTACCACAGAACTACATCTCCAGCCCCCCTTTTTTTTTGTACTGGGGCTTGAACCCAGGGTCAACCTGCCTCCGAGCTATACCCCCAGCCCTATTTTATTTTTATTTTGAAACAGGGTCTTGCTAGGTTGATGAGAGTCTCACTACTTGCTGAGGCTGTCCTCAAACTGGGATCCTCCTGTCTCAGCCTCCCAAGTACTGGGATTACAAGCATGTGCCACCATGCACGGCTCCCCAGCCCTTTTTTTTTTTGTGGTCCTGGGATTGAACCCAGGGGCAGTCAACCTCCGAGCTATACCCCCAGTCCTATTTTTTCTTTATTTAGAAACAGGGTCTCACTAGGTTGATGCAAGTCTCACTACTTGCTGGGGCTGTCCTCAAACCTGCGATCCTCCTGTCTCAGCCTCCCAAGTACTAGGATTTCAGGCGTGCACCACCACACCTAGCTCCCCAGCCCTTTTTAAGACAATATCTTGCTAAGGTGCAGAGGCTAGCCTCAAACTTTCGATCCTCCACCTCAGCCCCCAGTCGCTGGGATTATAGGCATGCCCCCAACAATATTCTATGTTTAGGAAGAGTGAAGGACCTCATTGTTTCACAGCATGTATTCCTAGAAATATAAATGCTTAAATTTCTCACCTTATCCAATGATTGAACTATTCTTAATCTTTTTAAAGGCCTTTAAGGATTTCTAAAACCTTAATTATGGTGTTTTAATTATGTCCAATATCTATTATCAAAATTTTGTATCTTAAAAGAAAATTTGATGTCTAGTTAAGATCTGAGCAGAGCTAATTTTCTCAGAGTTTCTTCCTAGACATTAAGGGATTTTTTATTCTAGTACAAGAAACGAAAAATACAAGTCTTTTTTTTCAGTGCTGATTACTGAACCCAGGACCTGACATATGCTACATAAATGCTCTACCACACAGCCCAGCGTGGTGACGCACGCTTGTAATCCCAGCACTTAGGAGACTGAGACGGGAGGATCCCAGGTTCGCAGCCAGCCTCAGCAATTTAGTGAGACCCTGTGCAACTTATTGAAACCTGTTTCAAAATAAAAAATAAAAATAGGGCTGTGGGTGTAGCTCAGAGGCTGAATGCCCCTGGATTCAATCTCCAGTACTACAATAAATAAATATTCAAATAAAGCCAAGATCAAACAAACAAAAAAACGCTTCACCACTGAGGTACATCCTTAGTACGGAAGTCATTTTGTGGAACTCCTGTGCCTGAGCGTGTAATAAATTTATATGCCTTTTCTTTTGTGTTTCCTTTTTTTGTACTGAGGATTGAACTCAGGTGCTTTCTACCTCTGAGTTACAATCTCAGGCCTTTTTAATTTTTATTTTTGAAACAGGGTCTCACTAAATTACTCATGCCTGCGATCCTCCTGTATCATCCCCCGATGTACTGGGATTACAGGTGTGCACCACCATACCTGGCTGCCTTTCCTCTTTGTTACTCGACCTACTTTTCTCTTGCTCTAGAAGTTACAACTGAAAAGTCCCTGGGACAAGATGAAACTGGTAAAAAGGAGGTACATGGAAAGAAAAGAAGAGCTCTAACAAGTATCTTTTTTTTTGGTACTGGAGATTGAACCCAGAGGCATTCTACCTCCAAGCTACACCCCCAGCCCAATTTTATTTCTTATCCAGCCCAATTTTATTTCTTATTTGGAAACAGGGTCTCACTAAGTTGCTGAAAGCCTTGCTAAGTTGCCGAGGCTGGCTTTGAACCTGCGATCCTCTGTCTCAGCCTCCCAAGTCCTGGGATTACAAGTATGCGCCACTATTCTGATAACTTTGGAAACATACCAGCAGACTGGAAATGCTTCTTAATAAAGACCTATCTGATCATACAATATGGAGGCCTAACTTTGCTGGGAGCCCATCTGCAACACCATCTCCTGAAAGGACACATAACTACCTAAACTGGCCTATTTTCACTCAGGATTAAGAAAGTGATCCAATAAAATATGGGACATGGGCAAGGCCCTGGGTTCAATCCCCAGCACCACCACCAAAAAAAAAAAGAGCAATGATAGGAGAGAAAAAAGATTCTG
Source organism: Glis glis (assembly GCA_004027185.1). NCBI lineage: Eukaryota > Metazoa > Chordata > Mammalia > Rodentia > Gliridae > Glis > Glis glis. Next base: position 25,957 of record PVJS01002173.1, read on the forward strand.
TGTTACAAAATATACTTTGACTGTCACTAGCATGCAGTACTGTATAATCAATTATTAAACATAAACACTAGGTTCGGCTTACCCTGGTATGCAGCATCTGTAGCCTTCCTCTTTATTTCAGCCTCCTCTTCCTCTAATTTTTTTTTCCTAAAGAGAAAATTAAGGATTAGACAGTAGTGAGCTTGAGCTCTTTCCCATAGTTCACAGTGCGCTCATGAAGAAATATTTTACCAGATCAACATTTTCTAGAGGCAAGGCTTAAACAGGAATTCTAATCAGCAAAACAGAGAATTGGGGTATACTAATTCTCAGTTTTTCACCCAGGCAAAATAGAGGCCTTTTAAGTCAGAACTAAGTTATGTTCTCATATTGAAATGTTCCATCACATCACTCTTTAGGCCTCATGCCCCTCTCCCAGCCACCAGGTCATTCTGCAGGTTTCCCTTCCCAGTATCTGTCTCAAGCCTAAATGAATGGCAGGTGGAGGAAATACCACCACTTGATTGCTTGAGAAGGAAAGAGGTGAGAAAAGAGCACAGATGGAAGAATATTATAACCCACATTGCAATATCATTGCAAAGTTCATCCAGTCTGTTGTCCATGTGCCCAGCTTGAATTAGCTCTGCATCTCTTTTCAGCCGTCTGTAAGGATAAAAAATGGTAGTTAGACTAGGAATTTTTTTTTTTTTTTGGTGGTACTGGGGATTGAACCCAGAGGCATTCTACCTCCGAGCTACACCCTCAGATCGGTTTTATTTCTTATTTTGAAACAGGGTCTCACTAGGTTTCTGAGAGCCTCACTAACTTGCTGAGGCTCGCTAAGGACTTGCAATCCTCCTTTCTCAGCCTCCCAAATACTGGGAGTGCGCAATCATGCTTGGCTTGAATTTTTTTTTAAAACAGGGTCTTGCTAGCCGGCCGTGGTGGCGCACGTGTGTAATCCCAGTACTTTGGGAGGCGGAGACCGGAGGGTCCGGGTTCACAGCCAGCCTCAGCTCTCTCTCTCTCTCCCCGTCTCTCTCTCTCTCTCTTTCTCTACCTAGTGAGGCCCTCCGCAACTTCGTGAGATCCGGTTTCAAAATAAAGAATAAAAAAATAGGGCCGGGGGTGTAGCGCGGAGGTAGAACGCCCCTGGGTTCAATCCCCAGTACCGCAAAAAAAAAAAAAAAAAAAAAAAAACCCAGAGTCTTGCTACGTTGCCCAGGCTGGCCCCAAATGATCTTCCCACCTCACCTCAAACTCCCAACTAGAAGGGTAGCAGGGACTAAAGGCCCATGCCAAGCACCTGGCCTCAACGGGTTTTTTTTTTTAAGGTACTGGGGATGGAACCCAGGGGGTGTTTTACTTCGGAGCTACACCCCCAGCCCTTTTCACTTGTTTTTTTAAATAGGGTCTCACTAGGTTGCTGAGAGTCTTGCTATGTTGCTGAAGCTGGTCTCAAACCTGTGATCCTCCTATCTCAGCCTCCCAAGGACTGGGATTACTGGAGCCACCCAGCTCTCAGGATTTTTTAAATAGCATATTAAAAAAAAAAAGAAAAAAGAAACTGGGCGTGGTGGTGCATGCTTGTAATCCTAGCACTTGGGAGGCTGAGACTGGAGGATCCGGGTTCGTGGCCAGCCTCAGCTACTTAGTGAGGCCCTCCGCAACTTAGTGAGACCCTGTTTCAAAATAAAGAATAAAAGCAGGGCGTGTTGGCGCACTCTTGTAATCCCAGTACTTGGGAGGCTGAGACCAGAGGTTCCAGATTTAGTGAGGCCCTCCGAAACTTAGTGAAACCTTGTTTCAAAATAAAGAATAAGAAATAGGACTGGGGGTGTAGCTCGGAGGTAGAATACTCCTGGGTTCAATCCCCAGTACCGCAAAAACAAAAATCTAAAAAAAAATAAGAATAAAAAAAAAAAACAGGGCTGGGGGTGTAGTTCAGAGGGAGAATGCCACTGAGTTCAATCACCAGTACCGCAAAAAAAAAAAAAAAATAAATAAATAAATCTGAGGACAATCAGAAGTCAGCCCCCTTTGTCTTTCCCAATCATTTCACATGTCCTCTGTTAAGTACCTATATCTCTCCTGGGTTTCCTTTATCACTTTCTTTAGTTCTTCAACTCTCTCAGCAGTCAGTTTCCGAACAATAACATCTTCAACAGTTTCCACCACTTCTCCCTTTTCACCCCGTTTCCGTCTGTGAAAAATTAAAAAAACAAAAATTCTATCTAAATAAGAGAACATTTGTTCCCACTCCCACTTAGCCATAGATAAATTCCGTTACACTTTTACCACTCAGTAATAAAAATAAATAGAATCCAGGTCTCCACAGTAAACATTTCCACTAAAGGAATTTACCTGAAATACCTGGCTTTATACTCACTTTGGGGTCTCAGTGGTTTCTAAGAGCTCTGAGTACTGAGAAGCACAATGCTATGGAAAAAAGTGAAAATGTGATGAGCAAGCCCGGAAAGCAATGAGATTTCAAAGTTCCAACAAATTAAAGTTTAGAGAAGGTAAGTTCAAGATGTGTGTGGTTTCTAGGAGGGCAATTTACTTTGCAATCAAATCAGTTTAAAATAATCAATACCAGGACTCAGAAAAGGAAGTCGTCTATCCTGGAGAGTATATGGGGAAAGCCAATCCAATAACCAATATTTATAGCTAATACCTACTGAGAGCCAGGCGTGGTGGTGCACACCTTGATCCCAGTACTTGGGAGGCTGAGAGGGAGGATCGCAGGTTCGCGGCCAGCCTCAGCTCCTTAGTGAGGCCCTCCCCAACTTAGTGAGACCCTGTTTCAAAATAAAGAATAAAAAATAGGACTGGGGGTGTAGTCCAGAGGAAGAATGCCCCTGGGTCCAATCCCCCATATTACAAAAAAAAAAAACCCAAAAACCCTACTGAGTAGTTGCCATATTCAAGGTACTCTGCTAAGTGTTTTACATGTATGAGCTCAATTAACTTTACAACAATCCTGAAGCAACTCCTATTTCTATTTTATAAATGAAAAAACTGAGGATGATCATGGTCCAAGGTGTTTTGGGTAGAGTCATATAGAACCCAGATCTAACTCTTAAATTTAGGCTCTTGTTATGCTACACTGACAGTAAGAGTTTGTAATACGGAAAAGCCAGGCGTGGTGGCGCATGCCTGTAATCCCAGTAGTTGGGAGGCTGAGACAGGAGGATCGCAGGTTTGAGGATAGCCTCAGTGAGTAGTGAGACTCTCATCAACCTAGCAAGACCCTGTTTCAAAATAAAACTAAAAGCCAGGCATGGTGGCGCATGCTTGTAATCCCAGTACTTGGGAGACTGAGACTGGAGGAACCAGGGTCGCGGCCAGTCTAGCTACTTAGTGAGGCCCTCCGCAACTTAGTGAGACCCTGTTTCAAAATAAAGAAAAGGGCTGGGGTGTAGCTCGGAGGTAGAATGCCCCTGAGTTCAATCCCCAGTACCACAAAAAAAAAAAAAAAAAAAAAAAAAAAAAAAAAAAAAAAAAAAAAAAAAAAAAAAAAAAAAAAAAAAAAAAAAAAAAAAAAAAAAAAAAAAAAAAAAAAAAAAAAAAAACTAAAAATAGGGCTGGGGGTGTAGATCGGAGATAGAATGCCCCTGGGTTTAATCCCCGTACCACACACATACACACACACACAAAAAAGTTTGTAATACTGAGCACAGATTAGTCAACAGTGAGTAAAGGGCATTTTTAGTTACTCTCCCAATTCATGGCATAAAAGCATTATAATTACAAGGCAGAGCCTGGTAGAGAACCTATTTCATATCCCAATGACTATTAAATTAAGCATCTACTTGATAACTTACTTTTTGAGAGAACCAGTCTGGAGGGCGGCCAGGTTCTGCAAAGGGCTTGATTGCTCTGCTAACTGATACCCTAACGAAATGAGAAAAACCTTATTACAAACAGAGAAAAAGGGAGAGAGGTAGTATACTGAGAGTTTAAGGTTTGGAGTTCAAACTTTAGAATAAAAAACTGCCATTACATCTCACTATAAAGTATAATACAATATACCAATAAAAGTATAAATAAGTAAATAAACTAAAAACAAAACAAGTAAATACACCTGCCACTGAGAAGTATTCTGGAATCTTTGTTCTATCTTATTTTTTTTCCAGTGTGGGGAACTGAACCCAGGACCTCACATATGCTAGACAAGCACTCTACCTCTGAACTACACCCCCTGCCCTGGAATACTAGAATATGTAAAATGACACAACTACTAAAAAACCGTTTAGAGTACCAAAGCAATGGAGCATGGTGGTGCACACCTATAATCCTAGTACTGGGAGGCTGAGATAGGAGAATTGCAGGTTGGAGGTCAGGCTTGGCAACTCAGCAAGACCCTGTTTCAAAATAAAAAAATAAAAACCTCTAAGCTATACCACCACTTTTTATTTTTTTGGTACTGAGGATGGAACTCAGGGGCCTTCTACCTCCGGGCTACGCCCCCAGACCTATTTTATTTCTTATTTTGAAACAGGGTCTCAGTAAGTTGCTGAGAGCCTCACTAAGTAGTTGAGGCTAGCCGCTAACCTGCAATCCTCCTGTCTCAGCCTCCCAAGTCCTGGGATTACAAGCATGCGCCACCACGCCTGGCTTCACTTTTTATTTTTTATTTTGAAACAGGGTCTCGCTGAGTTGCCAAGTCTGCAATCCTCCTATCTCAGCCTCCCAGTACTAGGATTACAGGTGTGTATCACCATGCTCCATTGCTTTCGTTCTTTTAAAAAAGACCTATCTTGAGCTGAGGAAATAGCTCAGTATATAAAATAAATAATAACAGCATGCCAAGAGGCCCTGAGCTCAATCCTTAGTACTGCACCCCCCAAAAAAGGCTAAAGATATTAATACAAAGAAAAAGGCAAAAATGAAAATAGACTGAAGTGTGATCAAGGATGGGACAAAAGGACTGCAACTGCTGTCTGCTTATTTAAGAATAAAGAAATACTTAAATTATTAAAAGTGATCAAGATAATTAAATACTAATATTTGTTAAACCAGGAGTGGTGAGGCATGCCTGGTACTTGGAAGGCTGAGACAAGAGGATCAAGGCCAACAACAACTTAGCAAGATCCTGTTTCAGGGGAGCTGGGCGGGGGAGGGGAGGACTGGGGGTGTAGCTCAGTGGTCTGAAATAGGGTGTATTTCAGTGAGACCCTATTTTAAAATAGGGTCTCACTAGGTTGCTGAGAGTCTCTCTAAATTGCTGAGGCTGTCCTCAAACCTGCGATCCTCCGGTCTCAGCCTCCCAAGCATTGGGATCACAGGCATGCAACCCCATGCCTGGCATTTATTTTTTACTTTGAAACAGGATCTTGCAAAGTCACCACACACTGGCCTGGAACCTACAATCATTCTGGTCTCAGTTTTACAAGCACTGAGATTATAGGCATGTGCCACAATGTGCCGGGCCATATAACTTTGAATTTTTAGCCTTATAAATTAGTACTTCCTCAGGTTTTTGTTTTTTGCGGTAGTGGGGATTGAACCCAGGGGCATTCTACCTCTGAGCTACATCCCCCAGCCCTATTTTTTATTCTGTATTTTGGAACAGGGTCTCACTAAGTTGCAGAGGGCCTCACTAAGTAGATGAGGCTGGCCATGAACCCAGATCCTCCGGTCTCAGCCTGGGGTTACAGGCATGCGCCACCATGCCTGGCTTAGTACCTCCTCAGGTTTAAAGCCAGCCTCAGCAATTTAGTGAGGCTCTCAGCAATTTACCTAGACTCTATTTTCCAAATAAAAAATAAAATAGGGCTGGGGGTATAGCTTGGAGGTAGAAGGCCCCTGGGTTCCATCCCCAGCACCACAAAAAATAAAAAATATAATTAATACCCACTCAAAAAATGAATAAAACTTAAATTTCCAAGTTTCAAGTTCTAATATTATTTTTCTTTTTTTTTTGCAGTACTGGGGATGGAACCCAGGGGCATTCTACCTCTGAGCTACACCCCCAAGCCCTATTTTTTATTCTTTATTTTTGAAACAGGGTCTCACTAAGTTGGGGAGGTACTCACTAAGTAGCCTCGAACCTGCGATCCTCCTGTCTCAGCCTCCCAAGTACTGGGCTAACAAGCGTGTGTCACCACACCCAGCTCTAACATTATTTTTCTAAAAAAATATTAAGAAATTTACAGATTGAATTCTATTTCAAACCAGTTTATTTTTGTGGTGATAGGGATTGAACCACTGAGCCACATCCCCAGCTAAGGGTTTTTGTTTTAAAAGACTAGTTTATATTTGAATTAAGTTATATTTAGCCAAGGCGTGGTGGCACATGCTTTTGATTCCAGTACTTGGGAGGGTGAGACAGGAGGACTGAGGTTCACGGCCAGCCTCTGCTACTTAGTGAGGCCCTCCACAACTTAGTGAGACCCTGTTTCAAAATAGAGTTAAAAAAAAAAATAGGGCTGGGGGGTGTAGCTTGGAGACAGAATGCCTCTGGGTTCAATCCCCAGTACTGGAAAAAAAAAGTTATATTTAACTTTGACATGAGATTTAGCCAGGCTTGGTGGAGCATGCCTGTAATGCCAGTACTTGGGAGGCTGAGACAGGAAGATCGCAGGTTTGAAGCCAGCCTCAGCAATTTAGTGAGGCTGTCAGCAATTCAGAAGTAGAACACCGATAGGTTCAACACTGCCCCCCCCCAATCCTAGCAGGGCATGGTGGCACATGCCTGTAATCCCAGTACTTGGGAGGCTAGGTCAGGAGGATCACAGTTTCCAGGGCAGCCTCAGCCTCAGCTACTTAGTGAGACCCTGTTACCAAATAAAAAATAAAACAGGATTGGGGGTATAGCCCAGAGGTAGAACACCCTGGGTTACATCCCCAGTACCACCAAAAACAAAACAAAACAAAACAAAAACATGAGATTTATCAAATTAACATGGTTCATTTTGTTTTGGAGTTTAACATTTAATTTGACTCAGGAACAGGTGCCACCAAGAACATTCTGGTCCCCCATTATCATGGTCAATACTGCTTCCATTAAATTCACAAGCACACTGGGCGCAGTGGGGCACACCTATAATCCCAGTACTTGGGAGGCTGAGACAAGAGGATCACAGATTTGGAGGACAGCCTCAGCAAGTAGTGAGACTCTCATCAACCTAGTGAGACCCTGTTTCAAAAGGAAAAATAGGGCTGGGGGGATAGCTCCGAGGTAGAATGCCCCTGGGCTCAATCCCCAGTACCACACACACAAAAATATCACAAGCAGGTTGTGTGTGTGTGTGTGTGTGTGTGTGTGTGTGTGTGTGTGTGTGTGTTATTGGGATTGAACCCGGGGGGACATTCTACCTCCAAGCCATACCCCAGCCCCATTTTAATTTGAAACAGGGTCACACTAAGTAGCTGAGGCTGCCCTGGAACCTGCGATCCTCCTGTCCTAGCCTCCCAAGTACTGGGATTACAGGCATGTGCCACCATGCCCTGCTAGGATTTTGTGTGTGTTGGGGGGGGGGGGAAGCAGTGTTGAACCTAGGGGTGTTCTACTTATGAATTACACCCACAGTGCTTCTTACTTTTTATTTTCAAACAGGATCTAAGTTGCTAAGGCTGACCTTAAATCCTCGTATCTCAGCTTCCCAAGTACTGGGATTATAAGCATGGGCCACCATGCCCACCTAGGATGTTAACAACTTTTGGGGGCTGGCTACCTAAGTAGTTTTCCAATCCTCCACCCACCACCAAGACTAAGGAATGCAGAAAGACCTGCATTCTATCAAGAAGGGGAAAGTAGCTGGGCATGGTGGTGCACCCCTGTAATCCCAGTACTTGGGAGGCGGAGACTGGAGGATTCTGGGTTCCAGGCCAGCCTCAGCAACTTAATGAGACCTTGTTTCAAAATAAAAAATAAAATAGGGCTGGGCGTGTAGCTCGGAGGTAGAACACCCCTGGGTCCAATCCCCAATATCACCCAAAAAAAAAAAAAAATGAAGGGGGATTATACTATTTTAGGGTGGGATGTGGTGCCCACAGTTGTAATCCCAGTACTTGGGAGGCTGAGACCGAAGGATTGCAGGTTCCAGGACAGCCTCAGCTACTTAGTGAGGCCCTCCACAACTAAGTGAGACACTGTTTCAAAATAAAGAATAAAGCCAGGCATAGTAGCACACGCTTGTAATCCCAGTACTTGGGAGGCTGAGACGGGAGGATCCAGGTTCACAGCTAGCCTCAGCTACTTAGTAAGGCCCTCGGCGACTTAGTGAGACCCTGTTTCAAAATAAAGAATTAAAAAAATAGGGCTGGGGGTGTAGCTCGGAGATAGAATGCCCCTGGGTTCAATTCCCAGTACCACACACACACAAAAAAAGAATAAAAAATAGGGCTGGGGGTATAGCTTGGAGGTAGAATGCCCCTGGATTTAATCCCCAGTTCTGCAAAAAAATAAAAAACTATTTTTTAAATGACTACATTTTAGCCGGGCGTGGCGGCGCACGCTTGTAATCCCAGTACTTTGGGAGGCGGAGACCGGAGGATCCGGGTTCGCGGCCAGCCTCAGCTCGCTCGCGCTCGCTCTCTCTCTCTCTCTCTCTCTCTCTACTTAGTGAGGCCCTCCGCAACTTCGTGAGACCCGGTTTCAAAATAAAGTATAAAAAATAGGGCCGGGGGCGTAGCGCGGAGGTAGAACGCCCCTGCGTTCAATCCCCGGTACCGCAAAAAAAAAAAAAAATTTAAAAAATTAAATGACTACATTTTAATTTGATCCATTTCCACCCCATTTAAGACGAGACTAGGTTAAAGAAAGAATAGGCACGAAAGATTAGAAACAGATGCAAAGAAAACAGGAGTAGAATCAATGCTTCCTATAGCAAGAGTCATGACGTCTTGCTACTTAATGCCTCTTATTTGCTAGGATGAAGTTTTCCAACCTAGAATCCTCAAAGTTAATAATAAGCCAGGTATGGTGGTACACACCTTTAACCCCAGTACTTGGGAGACTGAGACAAGAGTATCACAGGTTCAAGGCCAACCTGGACAAGTTAAGGAGACCCAGTTTCAAAATAAAAGATAAAAAAGGCTGGGTGCATAGCTCAGAGGTAGAATGCCCCTGGGTTCCATCCCCAGCAAAAAACAAAACAGGCAATAATGAAACTTACTGAGCCGTTTTCAGCAATTGAAAAGTATAGGTCTGATGCCTAGCAGACACTACAGAGGTGTAAACACTACAGCAGCCCGGGCTTGTCCTGAAACAAACGTTTATACCTGAGCACAGAGACTGCACATGGATTTTTGGGTTTGTGCTCTGGGATAAACAGAAGCTACAATGAAAGAACATAGCCATTCCCAAAGGTAATTCACAGAATAAGGACAGTAAAGGTTAGCTGGGAGTAGGTATTTGACAGTGCTTATTTGATATTGTTTCTCAGAGTTACATACTAAAATGTATAAGCCGTTAGCATCAGATAGCCTTAAAATTGGTTGTGACCTTCTTGTACATGAATCTTCTAGCCAGTTTCATTTTTTCAGAGATGACAAAACCTGGAACCCTAGAGCGAATGAGGAAGCTCACACATTAGGTGTAAGGAAAACATTTGCAGGTTCTCCCTCTGTCCAGGGCTTCTTCCTGTCCTGCAAGGGCTCGTGAGTCTTGGATGTGTTTGTTCTGTTCTCATGTTCTTGCTTTTTAGAAAAATGAATGAACAATAAATGGCGTAAGTTTTATAATAAAAAATATATATAAATATAAAAAAGAAAAGTATAAGGGCAGCTATAAATTTACCTAAGATAGTCTACCAGGCTAACAAAACAATGCAGATTTGCTTCTAGCTAGAATATTAAATAATAATAGTACTGATTTTATCACAGACTGACATCAAGATATGACTAGCACATATATCTTTGATAAACGGGAAATCAAATTAGAAAATACACTATTTGCCTGGCTAGTACTTGAATGGGAGAAAATAAACTATTTTATTTTATTTTTAGTGATACTAAGGATTGAACCCAGGGGCATTCTACCTCTAAGTTACACCCCCAATCCAATTTGATTTTCTATTTTGAAACAGGGTCTCACTAAGTTGCAGAGGCTGGACTGTAACCTTGGATCCTCCTATCTCTGTCTCCCAAGTACTAGGATTACAGGCATGCGCCACTATACCTGGCAACAATTTGTTTTAAACAAAAAAATTTTATGACGCTTGCAGTCTATGAAGAGTTTTTTTTGCTTCCAAGCTACATCCCCAGCCCTTTTATTTATTTTTTTGGTGCTAGGGGTTGAACCCAGGGGCATTCTACCTCCGAGCTACACCCCCAGCCCTGTTTTATTTTTTATTTTGAAACAGGGTCTCACTAAGTTGCGGACGGCCTCACTAACTAGCTGAGGTTGGCCACGAACCTGTGATCCTCCTGTCTCAGCCTCCCAAGTACTGGGGTTACAAGCATGTGCCACCATCCCCGGCTTATTTTTTATTTTGAAATAGGGTCTCGCTAGGTTGCTCAGAGTCTCTTCGAACCTGCAATACTCCTGTCTCAGCCTCCCAAGTACTGGGAGAGATTCTTAAAACAAAAATATATAATTCAGATCTAGCAGCCCCACTTCTAGGGACATATCCTAGAGAAATACTGATACAACTCAAAAAACTGTAAAACCCTATGTCCATCAAATGTAAATGCAAAGCAAATTATGGTAGATTCAATAGAATACTCTTGAATCTTTTCAAACAAGCCAAAAATCTAGTATATTGGCATTTAAAAGGCCTGTGACATTGTTTTAAGTAAAAAACAAATAGAAAATGTATACACAATGTTCCTGTTCTCTTTTTTTAAAGATTAAATATGTACAAATTATGCATAAAAAATATCTGAAGCTGGGCACAGTGGCACACACTTTGATCCCAGTACTTGGGAGGCTGAGACAGGAGGATCATAGGTTTGAAGTCAGCCTCAACAACTGAGACCCTGATCCGGGAAAAAAAAAAGGGCTAGGGTGTAGCTCAGTATCACACAAACACACATACACACCTACCTGAAAGACTATGTCAATTACAAGAGACTCCTCTAGAATAGGATGTGGACCCTTGGCATATCAAGGGGAATTATTATTTTACATATCTTGGGCCCTTTCTGTTATAATTGTCTTTTTTTAATTGACAGATCAAACTTTATGTATTTGTCAAGTACCATATGTTTTAAAGTATATATACACGTTAAGGATTAACTAACCAAGTTAATTAATATATGCATTACCTCACACAGTTATCAATTTTGTGGTGAGAATACAACATCCACTCTTAGCATGTCTCAAGAATACAATATCCTTGGCTGGTGATATAGCTCAGTGGCTGAGCACTTGCCTAACACGTGCAAGGCCCTGGGTTCAATCCCCATACCCTCCACTAAAAAGCTGTTAAAAGAAGAGATGGGAGATGGGGATGTAGCTCAGTGGTAAAAAGCATGCTTAGTGTGTGAGGCCCTGGGCTCAATTCCCAGCACTAACCACCCTCCCCCAATAATTAATACAACTGAATATCAATTCTCCTCCTCCTTCTTCCTAGGTGCTAAGGACTGGACCTAGGGCCTCTCTCTCATGCAGCTACCACTGAGCTACACCCCCCCAGGATTCTTGATTTCTAATGAAATGCCTGGTAAGAAAACAAGACACAATCCCAGCAATACACACAGACACACACACACACAAAGGCACAAACTGAACTATCATCAAAACAAAGATACTAACTTAACCATAAACCAATCTGAACTGTTAATAAAGTGGGTGGTCTTGAGCAAGATAATGGAAGAGAAGTACCCTTCATGCAAATGAGAAGAGTGAGGGGAACAAAGGGGAAACTATTATAAGGAAAGAAAGAACTGTCCCTGTGGTGGTACCTGCCTATGATCCCACTGCTAAATTCAAAGTTTAAGGTCAGCCTCAGGAAACCAATTGAAAACCTCAGCAACTTAGTAAGACCATGTTTCAAAATAAAAATTTAAAAAATAGGTCTGGGTGGTGTAACTCAGAGATAGAATCTCCCTGGGTTCAATTTGAGAAGGAAGGGAGGGAGGGAGGGACACACCTGTAATCCCAGTACTTGGGAGGCTAAAACAGGAGGATCACAGGTTCAAGGCCACCCTCAGCAACTGAGCAAGGCCCTCTGCAACTTAGTGAGACCCTGTTCCAAAATACAATAAAACAAAACAGGGCTGGGGGTATAGCTCGGAGGCAGAATGCCCCGGGTGCAATCCCCAGCACACAAAGATAAAGAAGGTCAGAGGTGTAGTTCAGAGGTAAAATGTCCCAGGGTACAACATCCAAAAATACAAACTCCACAGATCATAACTGGGGGATCCCTAGGAATACCTCACCACAGTGACTAGGTGGAAGTGTTTATCTTAAACCAGCTGGGAAGTGTGAGCAGCAGGGAGCATGGGGAGGGGACTGGAAGGCTAAGCAATTGGTGGTCCTGCTCCCTGGGATGAAGAGTGAGACCAATGCCATCTGGTTTCCATGCCGTTTCACAGAGCCTAGGTCTGAAAGCTCCACTGACATATTGCTTCAACACCCTCCCTTCACCCCCCCCCAACCTCCAGCACAGAACCCAGTGGTTTGATTGCTTCTCCCAACTCTCAGAGGCATTCTGGGAATATGCCAGGGCTTAGAAATTTATCAGGTCCCCAGGCCATATAGACTGAGGGCCTCTGAAGCAGATGTATGACCGCCCTGCCAGTCCAAACTGCCCAAGACTGGCTGGTGAGGAAGCCTCAAAGAGGTTCTTCCACCATGCCTGGGTGTACAAAACTCAGTCAGCATTCCCTTAATCTTCCTTGGGAAACAAGAGAGAGGGTGCAGCCTTTATATTGCCCCAACTTTTTTGCTAGGAGCTAAGAAGAACCCCAATGAGTTTCAGCTGCACCCCACTACCTCCCCTATACCTGGCAGATTCCATCATTAGAAGAGCCAGAAAAGCTGGGCGTGGTGGCGCACGCTTGTAATCCCAGTACTTGGGAGGCTGAGACAGGAGGATCCAGGTTCGTGACCAGCCTCAGCTACTTAGTGAGGCCCTCTGCAACTTAGTGAGACCCTGTTTCAAAATAAACAATAAAAAATAGGGCTGGGGGTGGAACTCGGAGATAGAATGCCCCTGGGTTCAATCCCGGGTACTGCAAAAAAAAGAAGACCCAGAAAGAAGCATCTCCAATATAAGTAGCTCTGCTGGGAAAGATTTTCACTGTTTCTTTCTCTCCCATTTTTCTTTAATCTTTTTGTTGTTGTTTTCTTGAGCCAATGAAGTCCAGTTAAATGCAATGGAATGATGGTATATGCATTCCCTGTGACCCCCTGAAATTGAGGGACTTAAGGCAAACAGTTATATCTCACTTGCTTTTTTTTCAAATTAGACTTTCAGGTATAACCTCTCCTTCCTTCCTTCCTTCATTTTTTCTCAGTGCTGGGATTTTGAATCCAGGAGTGTTTTACACTGAGCTACATCACCAGCCTTTTTGTGTGTGTGTGTGTGTGTGTGTGTGGTACCGGGGATTGAGCCCAGGGGCGTTCTAGCTCCACGCTACACCCCGGCCCTATTTTTTTATACTTTATTTTGAAACCGGGTATCACGAAGTTGCGGAGGGCCTCACTAAGTAGAGAGAGACAGAGACAGACAGAGACTGAGAGAGAGAGAGAGAGAGACTGGGAGAGAGAGAGAGAGAGCAAAGTACTGGGATTACAAGCGTGCACCACCACACCCGGCCTTTTTTTTTTTATTTATTTAGAAACAGGGTCTTGCTAAGTTGCTGGGGCTGACCTCAAACCTTCAATCCTCCTGTCTCATCCCAGCCTCCCAAGTACTGGGAATAAAGGCATGTGCCACTGTGCCCAGTCCCAGCCTTTTTGAGACTGAGTCTCACTAAGTTGCCCAAACTGGCCTCAAACTTGCCATCCTCCTGCCCTCCTGCCTCAGACTCCAGAGTAGCTGGGATTATAGGCATGTGCCACCTCACCAGGTTTCCTTCTTTCTTAATTCCAGCAGAAACTGTTTGAGACCAGATATATTTGGGAGAAAAATCTGGTTGCAAGAAACAAGAATGTGATAGCTAAAGCTCAAGCAGCTATTGTGGACTGGCTAAACTGGCAGTAGACTACCTACCTCAGGACTTCCCTTAGGTGTGAGAGAAATGACTCAAGTTTTTTACTTATTTCTTTGTTGTTGCTGCTTTTTCTGTTGTGTTTTTCTTTTTACAGTGATCATGTATTACTTCAAAAAGTAGATTTAAAACTGGGCATAGTGGTGCACGCTTGTAATCTCAGTACTTGGGAGGCTGATATAGGAGGATTGCAGGTTCGAGGACAGTGTCAGTAAGTAGTGAGACTCTCATCAACCTAGCAAGACCCTGTTTCAAAAATAAAAATAAGCCAGGCATGGTGGTGCACACTTATAATCCCAGTTCTTGGGAGGCTGAGACAGAAGAATTGCAGGTTCACAGCCAGCCTCAGCTACTTAGTGAGGCCCTCCGCAACTTAAGACTAGCCGGGCGTGGTGGCACATGCTTGTAATCCCAGTACTTGGGAGGCTGAGACAGGAGGATCTGGGTTTGCAGCCAGCCTCAGCTACTTAGTGAGGCCCTCCACAACTTAGTGAGACCCTGTTTCAAAATAAAGAAAAAAAAAATAGGGCTGGGGGTGTAGCTCGGAGGTAGAATGCCCCTGGGTTCCATCCCCAGTTCCGCAAAAAAATAAAAAATAAAATAAAGTAGGGCTGGGGGTGTAGCTCGGAGATAGTATGCCCGAGTTCAATCCCCAGTACCAAAAAAAAAAAAAAGTTAGATTTAAGCTGAGTTTGGTGGTAAATATCTGTAACCACAGCTACTGGGAGGCTAAGCTTCACAGGCTGAAGACCACCTCTGGGCAATTTAGTTAGACCTTGTCTCAATATAAAGGCTAGGGATGAAGCTCAATGGTAGACTGCTTGCCTACTATGCACAAGACCCTGGGTTCAGTTCCCAGTACCAAGGGGGTGGGGGTAGAGACTAGAAAATTGGATTTAAAAACCAAAAAATGCGAGAAAGCAGGATAATCAGTATGGTTTCAATGGCAAGGCAGTGGTATTCAAAACAATGATGCAAAAATGGGGTGGGGCTGATGCAGAGAAAGGTAAGATGACAGTTCTGAACTTTGCCCAACACCAAAGTAACTATATGCAACTGGACCTAATCTGTATGGACTATCTGGAAAAAGGCAGGCCTATGCTAGGATTCTCTTTCAATTTTTTCCCCCAAGTGCAATCTACTCTGAGCTACACTCGCAGCCCTATTTTACTTTTTTTTTTTTTTGCGGTACCAGGGATTGAACGCAGGGGCGTTCTACCTCCGCGCTACGCCCCCCGCCCTATTTTTTATACTTGATTTTGAAACCGGGTCTCACGAAGCTGCGGAGGGCCTCACTAAGTAGAGAAAGAGAGAGAGAGAGAGAGAGACAGGGAGAGAGCGAGAGAGCCGAGGCTGGCCGCGAACCCGGATCCTCCGGTCTCCGCCTCCCAAAGTACTGGGATTACAAGCGTGCGCCACCACACCCGGCCTTATTTTACTTTTTATTTCTAAACAGGGTCTCACTAAGTTGCAGAGGGCCTAAGCTGCTGAGGCTGGCCATGAACCTGAGATCCTCCTGTCTCAGCCTCTCAAGTACTGGGATTACAAGCGCGCGCCACCACGCCCAGCTGAGGATTCCCTTCTAAAATATCTAGGTGCCAAGAACAAAACACTTCTCTTAGAGAGAGATAACATTCTGCTGGGGAACTTGGAGACCCCCAAGAACTGTATTTCTTTTTTTTTTTGGGCAGTACTGGGGATTGAACCCAGGGGCATTCTACCTCCGGGCTACACCCCCAGCCCTATTTTTTATTCTTTATTTTGAAACCGGGTCTCACAAAGTTGTGGAGGCCTCACTAAGTAGCTGAGGCTGGCCGCAAACCCGGATCCTCCAGTCTCAGCCTCCCAAGTACTGGGATTACAAGCATGCGCCACCGTGCCCGGCTCCAAGAACTGTATGTCTGATCTTAAGCAATTTTTGCTGGAATTAAGAAGAAAAAAAAGGGCATACCTGAAAGTCTAATTTGAAAAAAAAAAAAAAGAATGATACAAAACTGTCTGTCTTACTTAAGACTCTCAATTTCAAGGGCAGGGAAGGGAGTATATATATCATAACTCTATCCCATATAATTGAACTGGACTTTATTGATCAAAGTTTAGGTTAGCTTATGGTTTCATTAGTTTGATCATGCTTTGGTTTGATAATAATTCTGTTTCATTTGAAGGTTTTTTTTTCTTGCCAGGGATTTCAATAGAACTGATGCTGAGCCAGGTGTGGTGGTGCATGCCTGTAGTTCCAGCTACTTGGGAGGCTGATGCAGGAGGATAGCAAGTACGACACCCTGTCTCAAAATAATAAATAAAAATAAAAAGCCGGGTGTGGTGGCACACGCATGTAAATCCCAGCACTTGGGAGGCTGAGACAGGAGGATTGCAGGTTTGCAGCCAGCGTCAGCTATTTAGTGAGGCCTCCACAACTTGGTGAGACCCTGTTTCAAAATAAAGAACAAAAAATAGGGCTGGGGGTATAGCTCAGAGGAACAATGGCCCTGGGTTCAATCCCCAGTACTGCAAAATAAATAATAAATAGGGCTGGGGATGTAGCTCAGTGGTAGAGTGTACCTGGGTTCAATCCTCAACATCACAAAAAAGAAAGGGAAAAAAAAGAAGACTACCACATGACCCAGAGATTCATCACTTGAGTAGAAAACTCAAGAGAACTGAAAACATTTCCCCCACATAAGACCTTATATATAATTGTTCACGACTGCATTAATCATAACAGCCCCAACATGGAAACAATCCAAATGACTGTCAAACGCTAAATGAACAGTTGACCCTACATATTCAAGGGCTCTGCACTTATGGTTCAACCAACCAAGGATTGAAAATAACATATATGGTGAGAAAAAAACATCTATACTGAACATGTGGACTTTTTTCTTGTCATTATTCCCTGAACAACACAAGTATTTACATTTTATTAGGTACCATAAGTAAACTAGAGATAATTTAAAGTATAAAGGTAGATATATGTAGGTTACATGCAAATACTAGGTCATCTTATATAAGGGACTTAAGCACTCACCATTTTGGTATCCTTGGGGGTCCTGGAACTAATCCTCCATGGATATATAAGGATGACTGTATACTCATACTATATTAATTGGTCATAAAAAGGAATGAAGTATAGATACATGCTATGCATAGACAAACCTTGAAAGAATTATGTTAACTGATTAATAAGCCAGCCCCAAAAGACCATGTTATATTATTCCATTTATATGAAATGCCTACAATAGGCAAATCTATAAAGAAAGAAAGTAGATGAGTTGCTTGGCAGAGGGGAGGACAATGTGGAGTCACAGCTAAAGAGTAAGGAACTTATATAAGGAATAAGGAAAATGTTCCAAAATTAGATTGTGGTAATGGTAGCAACACGACTGTCAACATACTAAAAACCACTGACTTGTACACTTTAGGTGGGTTAATTTTATGGTAAATTATATTTCAGTAAAACAATTAAAAATAAATAATACAGTCAGGTGTGGTGGCATATATGTACTGTAATCGCAGTACCTGGGAGGCTGAGACAGGAGGATCACAGGTTTGAGGACAGCCTCGGCAAGTAGTGAGACTCTCATCAACCTACCGAGACCTTGTTTCAAAATAAAACTAAAAAATAGGGCTGGGGGTGTGGCTTGGAGATAGAATGCCCCTGGGTTCAATTCCCAGTACCAAAAAAGAAAAAAAAAATTTAAGTTTAATATAATACAGGAATACACCAAAGTGGAAAAATACCCAACAAGTTTCTAAGACCCAAGAACGCTGACATCCTAGACACCTTACCAATTTTGATCTCCACTTCTCATGACAGAAGATGCTAAACACAGCTTTTCTCGGATGGACCATGGTTCTGTGGGGCCAGTACTCAGCAGCTTGTGTTCTGAAAAGAAACAAGGCTTAGAGACAACTACTGACATAAAAGTTTTAAGGCCCACCACAACGCCCCACCTTTATTAACAAATCTTAATTTTCACCACCCAATGAGCAATAACCACTGGTCATGGTAGCTATTCTCTGCACGTAAATTATAGAAGTTTTACTTCTTCAAATATCATGGCTTTAAGCTCTGCCGTATTTAAACATTGGTAATGTCAAATTAAGATGAAGTAGTTCTGAGGTTAAGGATATAGCTCAATGGTTTGCCTACCGTAAGTCAGGCCCTGGGTTCAGTTCCACCACCGCAAAAAAAAAAAAAAAATCGAGCTCTATGCAGGCCTTTGTAATCTCAGCTACTGGGGAGGTTGAGGCAGGAGGATCTCAAGTTGGAGGCCAGCCTGGACATCTTTGCCCGGGCCCTGTCTCAAAATAAAAAGTGGCTGGGGATATAGCTCCGTGGTAAAACACTCCTCGGTTCAACCCGAGGGTTCAACCCCCGGGGGAAAAAAAGAAAAAGAAGCAGTTCTTCGGAAAAGCCCAATTTTAAGAATACATTATTCCAATTTGCGTGCCAGCTCATTTCCCAAGATTCCGAGCGGCACCCCTCCGACCCCGCCTCCCTCTTAGCATAAACTTGTTTACTTCTCTCAGCCCCTCCCCCAGCCGTGCAACCTAAAAGGCATTTTCTATCTAAGAAATGGAGAAAAACTATTGAAATGCACGAAACGCAATTCCCCAGTGGCAGAAAAAAAGCTCGTGACTCGAAAGATCGCGCATCAACCGCTACACAAACACTGGTTAAAAAAATCAATGACTGAGCTGCCGGTCGCTCCGTAAGGCTCTGGACGTCTCTCCGTTTACAATGCCCAAGTTGCTACAGTGCCGTCCCCGCAGAGCTCCTCGCACACAAAGACGCCGGAGGTGCTTCTCCCAAACCCCGCCCTCCCTGGGACAACAGCCTCGCTTCTGGGCTCAAACGCCGAACGCCGGCCTTCACGGCGCCGTCCAGCGACCCTGGAACCGCAGTCAGTCCACTCCTCCCTCAGCAGCAGCAAAAACGTGGTGCCTAGCTCGACTCCACAAAGGCCGGCCACGCAGAGGCGGCTCAGATACTCACTGCCGGTCCCAGCCGCCATCTTGGCCCGACGTTTCCAACGCCTCCGCAGACGATCAAGTAGGGCCGGTCCCGGGAACTCTGGGAAACAGACGCGTTGGAAAGTCGCCTTCTGGGAAGTGTAGTTCTTGCTCAAGACGAAGATCGCACCTTCAACCAGTTATCTTGTGAGCGCCAGGAAAGGATTGTTGCCAAGAAAGGACAATGGATGGCAGCTGAAGCCTTAAGGTTTCCTTTAAGCTGCTTAGGAAATAAATATCTAGAGTTTAAGGAAAAGAGTTATGTGGGAACGCTCCCAGGTAAAACAACCCGGAAGTCGCGACAGTTGGTAACCCGGATCCACATTAACAGGTGAGAGGTCAAACTGAAGTAAACGAGGTCAAACTGAAGTAAACGGTCTTCTGGTCGCCCCCCCCGCCACCCTTTCCTTAACGCTGATTGGTAGCTGCAGACTTCGTTTCTGATTGGCCGAACGAACTCAGCGCGTAATTTAAAACATTGTATCAGGAACAAAGCTGCACCTCGTGGGCGGAGCTGTGCTCTCTCTTAGCGAAAGTCCAGGCTCGGCGGCCGGGTGTGAGTCGGTACCGGAGTAGCAGCGAGGGTCGTGTCTTCGGGTGAGTTCTCAGCCCTTGTCCACGCAGAATAGGCTTTCAGGAAGCGGAGCTGCAGCCATCTCTCTCTCTTTTTTTTCCCTTAATACTCGTGTTCTCTCGGAGGGCCTTGGGGATGATGTTGGAGAAGGACCCTAGGGATCCTGACAACACCTCCAAAGCACTGGCGGGCCAGACACCCTGCTAGGAGCGTGGCCCTCTCCTTTTGAAGCCAGATATCTGTTGATTGTTGTTCGCTTTCAGAAATGCGACCTCAGACCGGATTAAACTATTCACTCTTTTCATCCACTTCCCTTTCGCCAGTAATTAGAGGAAATAGGGAGTTGCAGTTCAGGTAGAGGAACCGAGTGTCCTGGGTCAAGGGCATTGTTTATCTATAATGTGCTGCTCCTTCTGTCCATTAATGCTCTTCTTCCTCTGTACTCTTGTCCCTTTTTAGACCTACGCTGCCCTGCTGTCATGTCTCAAGGGATCCTTTCTCCACCTACGGGCTTACTGTCTGATGAGGATGTCGTAGTCTCCCCCATGTTTGAATCCACAGCTGCAGATTTGGGGTCTGTGTTACGAAAGGACTTGCTGTCAGACTGCTCTGTCATCTCCACCTCCATGGAGGACAAGCAGCAGGTAAAAGAGTTGGGGAGTGACTTTGGGGACAGAAAGTGAAGTCCTCAATCAAACAGTTCTCCATACAAGATGAGATCAACAACCAGTAATCCTGAAGATCTGGGAGACTGATTCAGAATTAAGGGTATTACAAGTAAAAAGTGTACTTTTGCGTGTCCATAAGAAAAACTACTATTTGTTTTGTGGGGTTTTTTGGGGGGGCTACTGGGGATTGAACCGAGTGGCATTCTACCTCCAAGCTACACCCCCAGCCCTATTTTATTTTTATTTTGAAACAGTGTCACACTAGATTGATAGGAGTCTCACTATTTGCTGAGACTGTCCTCAGTCTCAGCCTCCCAAGTACTGGGATTATAAGGCATGCGCGACCACACCCAGCTTGAACCCAAAGGCATTTTACCTCCGAGCTACACCCACAGCCCTACTTTTATTTTTTATTTTGTTTTATTTATTTTTGCAGTACTGGGGATTGAACCCAGGGACACTTTACCTCCAAGTTACACCCCCAGCCCTATATTTTATTCTCTATTTTGGAACAGGGTCTCACTAAGATGCGGAGGGCTTAAGTAGCTGAGGCTGGCGGGAACCTGCAATCCTCCTGTCTCAGCCTCCCAAGTACTGGGATTACAAGCATGCACCACCACACCCGGCTTTTATTTTTTATTTTGAAACTGGGTCTTGCTGTGTTGCTGAGGCTGACCTTGAGCCTGTGATCCTCTTGTCTCAGCCTCCCAAGTACTGGGATTACAGGCATACACCACCACACCTGGCTGGAAAACTACTATTTGAATCACATTAATGAAATACCTTCAAGTGCATGCTCCCAGTTAATCTCTGAGGGAAGAATAATCCTGTCTCTCCACTATGAGGACTAGTTTTGTTAAGTAATTTGTACAGGGCTGTAGGGTGTAGCTCAGTGGCAAAACATGTGGTTAGCATGTGTGAGGCCCTGGGTTTGTAACCCAACACCACACATACAAAATAATTTGTACAGGGCTATACTGGCATTAAGTAGGTAGAATGCACATTCAGATTTTTTTTTTTTTTTTTTTTGCAGTACCGGGGATTGAGCGCAGGGGCGTTCTACCTCTGCGCTACGCCCCCGGCCCTATTTTTTATACTTTATTTTTGAAACCGGGTCTCACGAAGTTGCGGAGGGCCTCACTAAGGAGACAGAGAGACAGACAGGCAGGGAGAGAGAGCGCTGAGGCTGGCCGTGAACCCGAATCCTCCGGTCTCTGCCTCCCAAAGTACTGGGATTACAAGCGTGGGCCACCACGCCTGGCCCACATTCAGATTTTAATAATATCAACTATCGCTTCCATTTATTTAGACTTTCTGCGAGGCCAGGATTTCTCAGCTACAACATTATTGACATTTGAGGTCAAATTCTTTGTTGTAGTGGGTTGTCCTGTGCATTTTAAAATATTTAGCAGCATTCCTGGCCTCAGCCCACTAGATGTCAGTAGTCCCTTCCCACTTGTGACAACCCAATGTCCTTAAAGAGGAAATAATGGCCATGTTGAGAATTTCTGTGTTAGGCCTTATACTAAATGTCAACATACATTGTCACATTCCTCCCCCCCTCCCTTACAGAGTTTCTCTTAGGAACTTGTGAAGATCCATGAGAACCAGATCCTTTTTTTTTTTTTTTTTGGCGGTACTGGGGATTGAACCCAGGGGCATTCTACCTCCAAGCTACACCCCCAGCCCTATTTTTCATCCTTTATTTTGAAACCGGGTCTCACGAAGTTGCGGAGGGGCCTCACTAAGTAGCTGAGACTGGTCACGAACCTAGATCCTCCGGTCTCCACCTCCCTAGTACTGGGATTACAAGCGTGCGCCACCACGCCCGGCTTGAGCCAGATCCTTAATAATGTTCCCCACTATGAACTACTAGCACCCCTTAGAGTTCCTGGGCCCTAGTAGGTACACTCTAAAATATCTATTGAATGAATGAGGTGGGTGCTATTAACCTAATTCCACAGATGAGAAAACTGAGGCAAAGAGAATTTAAGGAACTTGTTCAAGATTTCATATATACATACATAAATGAGAAAATATATATATTTTGGTATATATATTTTATTTTATTTTTTTGTGGTACTGGGGATGGTACCCAAGGGCATTCTACCTCTGACTATACCTCCAGCCCTATTTTATTCTTTTTATTTTGATACAAGGACTCCCTAAGTTGCACAGGGCTTTGCTAAGTTGCTGAGGCTGGCTGTGGACATGCAAGCCTCCTGTCTCAGCCTCCTAAGTACTGGGATTACAAGCGCGTGCCACTGCACCTAGCTAGGATTTCATAATTAAATGATGGAGCTGGGTATAATAGCACATGCCTGTAATCCCAATACTTAGGAGGCTGAGACTGGAAGATCACAGGTCCGGGGCCAGCTTCAGCAACTTAGCAAGACCCTCGGTAACTTAGTGAGACCCTGTTTCAAAATAACAAATAAAATAGGGCTGGGGGTGAAGCTCTATGGTAGAACTACCAAGTTCAATCGCCAGAACCAAAAAAAAAGATGGAATTGGGACTCAAATTCAGGCAAGTCTATCTCCAAGGTGCTTAGTGTGCTTTGCTGTGGTGTTGCATGAAAGTTTCACACCAGTTAATCATTGGTGTGGCAAGCCAGATTTGCAAAGTACTGATCAGACAACGAAGGGTCACAAAGTAGTGTTAATGCTCATGTGGAATCCAGGCGTGGTGGTGCACACTTGTAATCCCAGTACTTGGGAGGCGGAGACAGGAGGATGCGGGTTCGTGGCCAGCCTCAGCTACTTAATGAGGCCTCCGCAACTTAGTGAGACCCTGTTTCAAAATAAAGAATAAAAAGTAGGGCTGGCTCAGAGGTAGAATTCCTCTGGGTTCAATCCCCAGTACCGCAAAAGAAAAAAAAAAAAGCTCATGTGGGCTATAGGATTGTAAAACCATAGATTGGTTACGCAGAGACATTTGAGATGTAATAGAATAGTGTTAGTGTGATTCCTAGAAACTGTGCTGTTTGCCCATTTGCTCAGAGGTAACTTCTGAGATTAACCTATGGTCCCCGGCTGGAATTCTACCACAGGTTCCATATGAGGACAGTATGGAGAAGGTGAAAGTATACCTGAGGGTCAGGCCCTTGTTACCTTCAGAGTTGGAACGACAGGAGGATCAGGTGAGTTTTTGAGAAGGGAGGATTTAAAGTGGAATTGATACAGTATAGAAGAGGTTTCCCAGGAATGTTTCCTTCTCTGAAAACTATTTTCCCCCTTCTCAGGGCTGTGTCCATATTGAGAATATGGAGACCCTTGTTCTACAAGCACCCAAGGACTCCTTTGCCCTGAAGAGCAATGAACGGGGAATTGGCCAAGCCACCCACAAGTTCACTTTTTCCCAGGTATGGAGGTACTGGTGTATGAACAAGGGAACAACATGTAGGGGCAACTTTATTTCCTTTTTAGAGAGGCTTTTCTGCTTAACTGTGAGTTCTTTTTTTTTTATATCCACATCTATAATTTGGGCACCCTTGTTATTTGCTAATCAATGTATCAAGTACTTTATGTGCATTAATTCCCAGGAATACTATTGTTTTTATCACTGTTATCCCTATTTTCCTAACAAGGATACTCTAGCTCGGTGAAAGTAATGTTGCTGCTAGACATGGTTGCGTACACCAGTAATCCCAGTACTTGGGAGGCTGAGACAGGAGGATTGCAGGTTCATGCCCAGCCTCAGCAACTTAGTGAAGCCTTCTGCAACTTAGTGAGACCCTGTCTCAAAATAAAAAATAAAATGGGGCTGGGGGTATAACTCAGAGGTAGAATGTCCCTGGGTTCAATCCCCAGTACGAAAGAAAATAATGTTGCTGAAGCCATATAACTAGTCATTGATAAACATTGGATTGGGATCTAGATCCATGCACCTCCAAAACCCATGCTTGTGACCATTATATTGTCCCATTGTATGTGCAGCATTAGGCTTAGTCCATAGCCTTCTTTCAGTATTTCTTGATTTGGATGAAAGGTGGACTAGCAGAGTGGTTGAGTCCTCAGTGTTTAGGAACAGCTGGCAGCAGGGCAGGAAGAAGCTTCTTGCGTGGTCTCTAGAGCCAACCGTCCAGGAAGGGATACATCTGCTGGCTCTGCAGAAGAGACAAGTGGGAGATGAAGGATGGGCCTCTCTGAAAAACTGGGTCTATCTCTAGATCTTTGGGCCAGAAGTGGGGCAGGCAGCCTTCTTCAACCTGACTGTGAAGGAGATGGTAAAGGATGTGCTCAAAGGGCAGAACTGGCTCATCTATACATACGGAGTCACCAACTCTGGGAAAACCCACACAGTTCAAGGTGAGTAGTGAGGCTTCACAGGATTGCTGGTGAGCCTGAGTGGTGGTCTTTACCTTTTGGTGCTCTGAGTCACGGGAAGAAAGACACTCGCCTCAGCTGTCCATCTTTCATATGCCTCTAGGTACCATCAAAGATGGAGGGATCCTGCCCAGGTCCCTGGCTCTGATCTTTAACAGCCTCCAAGGCCAACTTCATCCAACACCTGATCTGAAGCCCTTGCTCTCCAATGAGGTAATCTGGCTAGACAGCAGACAGGTTCGACAGGAGGAAATGAAAAAGCTGTCCCTGCTAAATGGAGGCCTCCAAGAGGTGAAGTGTTGGTATGCATGAAGATGGGGGCCAGGGTGCTAACCCCAGGAAAGCTTTGAGCTTACCTTCTCCCTGTGCCCCTGCAGGAGGAGCTGTCCACCTCCTTGAAGAGGAGTGTCTACATTGAAAGTCGGATGGGGACCAGCACCAGCTTTGACAGTGGCATTGCTGGGCTCTCTTCCACCAGTCAGTTTACCAGCAGTAGCCAACTGGATGGTACGTAACGTGACTGGGCTCCATGCCGAGTAATCAAAGAAACCCACTCCATGCTCCCAACCTGAGCTCTGCCTTCCAAGGCCCCTGGATGCCAAAGGTGAGATGGATTGCTCTAGGGTTGATGGCCTATACACTGGCTTCTTCCTCAGAAACAAGTCACCGATGGGCACAGCCAGACACTGCTCCAGTAAGCATCCCAGCAGACATTCGCTTCTCCATCTGGATCTCCTTCTTTGAGATCTACAATGAGCTGCTTTATGACCTGTTAGAACCACCTAGCCAGCAGCGTAAGAGGCAGACTCTGCGGCTATGTGAGGATCAAAATGGCAATCCCTATGTGAAAGGTATGTGAATGTGGGGAAGGGAGGCAGGAACCCTGGAGGGGTCTTGTGAAGAGACTAGGAGAGGAGTTGTGTGTTACTGTCTTATGCCTTTCTCTCCTTTGCCCTCAGATCTCAATTGGATTCATGTTCAGGATGCTGAGGAAGCCTGGAAACTCCTGAAAGTAGGTCGTAAGAACCAGAGCTTTGCTAGCACTCACCTGAACCAGAACTCCAGCCGCAGGTGAGTCAGTTTTGAGAATAAACCCTTCACTATGTCTAGGAAACATTAATCCTCCAACTGGTCATGGAAGATGTGCGGTGACTACTCTATTTTCATTAATTTTCAGTCACAGCATCTTCTCAATCCGGATCCTGCACCTTCAGGGAGAAGGGGATATAGTCCCCAAGATCAGCGAGTAAGTTTTTCTATTTAGAAATTTGATCTTGCAGGGTACAGTAGCATATACTTTTTTTTTTTTTTTTTTTGGTGGTACCAGGGATTGAACCCAGGGGCATTCTACCTCCAGGCTACACCCCCAGCCCTATTTTGTATTCTTTATTTTGAAACAGGGTCTTATAAGTTGAGGAGGGCCTCACTAAGTAGCTGAGGCTGGTCACAAACCTGGATCATCCGGTCTCAGCCTCCCAAATACTGGGATTACAAGCGTGCACCACCACACCTGGTGGTAGCACATACTTATAATCACAGTTACTCAGGAGTCTAAGGCAGTATGATTTCAAGTTCGAGACCAGCCTGGCCACTTAGCAAGACCATTTCTTTTTTTTTTTTTTTTTTTTTTTTTGCGGTACCGGGGATTGAACGCAGGGGCGTTCTACCTCCGCGCTACACCCCTGGCCCTATTTTTTATACTTTGTTTTGAAACCGGGTCTCACGAAGTTGCGGAGGGCCTCACTAAGGAAAGAGAGAGAGAGAGACAGGGAGAGAGAGTGAGAGAGCTGAGGAGCTGAGGCTGGCCGTGAACCCGGGTCCTCCGGTTTCTGCCTCCCAAAGTACTGGGATTACAAGCGTGCACCACCACGCCCAGCTGCAAGACCATTTCTCAATAAAGGGTTGGGAGCTCAGTGGTAGAGTGCTTGCCTAGCATGCACAATGCTCTGGGTTCATCCCCAATATCACCAAAAAAAAATGGAAAAAATTGATTTTCTTGGTCACACGGTAATTGTGGGAACAAAGAGGAGATCCTTAGAATTTTTGTTCTCCTTCTTTGGGTATAAAGATTCTTGGTGGGTTCTCCTCTCCAAATCTATATGATGGGCTGGAAGCTCATGATGTCAGATCCTGTGCATTATTCTAGGCTGTCACTCTGTGATCTGGCTGGCTCAGAGCGCTGTAAAGATCAAAAGAGTGGTGAACGGCTGAAGGAAGCAGGAAACATTAACACTTCTCTGCACACCCTGGGCCGGTGTATTGCTGCCCTGCGTCAAAACCAGCAGAACCGGTGAGCTTTAGACTATAAGCTGTGGGCTGCAATGGCCTGGGGCTCGGTAATTTGCCAAGATTTCCTGGTCACCCCTGGGGATGGTACTAGGATACCCTAAGGGCTGGAGTTCTGCTCACAGGTCTGTTATCTCTGAATCTCTGCCAGATCAAAGCAGAACCTGGTTCCCTTCCGTGACAGCAAGCTGACTCGAGTATTCCAGGGCTTCTTCACAGGCCGAGGCCGTTCCTGCATGATTGTTAACGTGAATCCCTGTGCATCTACCTATGATGAAACTCTTCATGTGGCCAAGTTCTCAGCCATTGCCAGCCAGGTGAGAAGCTGCAGGTGTGATGGTTGTACCTACTTTGGGCTAATAACTTTATGCTGGTTTCTTCCTCAGAAGAATTGATTAGGGAATCAATTAAGATCTTTCTCCCCCCACCCCAGCTTGTGCATGCCCCACCTGTGCAACTGGGACTCCCATCCCTGCATTCATTCATCAAGGAACACAGTCTCCAGGCATCCCCTGGCTTAGAGAAAGGGGGTAAGGTAGACCCAGGCCTTGATGACCACACTGAAAACGAAGCGGACATCTCCATGTATGGCAAGGAGGTGAGAATACAAGAAAGCTTTAGTGTAGCAGCTTAACAGCTACCCATTTCCACGCTGCCTTCCAAGTAGTCTTGGACCTTTCTGGGGTGTGAGCACACGTCTGACACATGTTCCTCTTAGGAGCTGCTACAGGTGGTAGAAGCCATGAAAACACTTCTCCTGAAAGAACGACAGGAAAAACTGCAACTGGAGATGCAACTCCGTGATGAAATTTGCAATGAGATGGTAGAACAGATGCAACAACGGGAACAGTGGTGCAGGTACTGGCTGAGTGACCTCTCGCTGTCACCTGGGACAGAAGGTGGGGGCAGTGACTGGGATGGGGTTGTGCCTCAAGACCTGTCCCCCAAGTTCACTCCTCAGGATATTTTTTTTTTATTGTGGTACTAGGGATTGAACCCAGGGGCATTCTACCTCTGAGCTACACCCCAGCCCTGTTTTATTTTTTATTTGGAAACAGGATTTCACTAAGTTGCAGGGAGCCTCACTTAGTAGGTGAGGCTGGCTGCGAACCTGCCATCCTCCTGTCTCAGCCTCCCAAGTACTGGGATTACAAGCATGTGCCACCATGCCCAGACCTCAGAATCTTTACTCACTTCTTTTTCTGACAGTGAGCATTTGGACACCCAAAAGGAACTACTGGAGGAAATGTATGAAGAGAAACTAAAAATCCTCAAGGAGTCATTGACAAGCTTTTACCAAGAAGAGATTCAGGTGATTTGCCCTGAACCAGCCCCAATTAGCTGCTCAGATTTCCATCACTAGTTTACCTGAAGGAAACATACTTTATAAACTCTGGTGAGAGCAGGCATATATCTCACTTTATTCCCGTTAGGTGCTTTATAGGTGTGCGATGTTTGGTGAATTGATTTAAGGGTTTAGTTAGCCAGGAAATGGTATAGTTCTAACAAACAAGCTTTCACAGAGTATCAGGAAGGATTTAGTTCATTTGTTTCAGTTATCTGTTCTGCACTATTTATCTGACCCTGGATAGAACTATACTCTCTGCTTCCCTCTTAGGAACGGGATGAAAAGATTGAAGAGTTAGAAGCTCTCTTGCAGGAAGCCAGACAGCAGCCTGTGGCTCATCAACAGTCAGGGTCTGAACTGTCCCTACGGCGGTCACAAAGGTTGGCAGCTTCTGCCTCCACTCAGCAGCTCGAGGAGGTTAAAGCTAAACTAGAACGGTGCAAAGCAGAGCTGAATTGCACCACTGAAGGTGAGGAAAGAGAGAAGGAAGGAAGCCTGACGGGTTCAGGGCAGAGGTGATATTCAAACCTAGGCTTTCTGACTCCAGCTCCAACATATCTTCCTCAACTCTGAGGGACATCTCCCTGGCCTTTCACTCTAGGATACAGGTGGCCTCACTTTTATATCTGCTATAAGCTACTGTTAGTGCAGTTAAAGAGGTAAGTGTAAAGCTAGAAAATCCACACATTTAAGTCTCCTGGCTCCTTTCCTCAGAGCTGCAGAAGTGTCAGAAAATGTTGGAACCACCACCCTCAGCCAAGCCCTTCACCACGGATGTGGACAAGAAGTTAGAGGAGGGCCAGAAGGTAACTATCTTTCTGTTGTCAAAGCTCTTCCTAAGGCAGTTTCTGACATCTAAAGCTCTTTATCACTGGTTCATGGGAGGACAAAGATGTTCTTTTGTGCAGGTTTCTACAGAATGGCTATTTTATTCAGCTAACTAGCCTTTCTAATTTTACTTCTCTTCAAACCCCTCCCATCATTATCCTGGGTGATCTTGGCCACAATCTGATTCCTACTCCTTTTTCAGAATATAAGGCTGCTGCGATCAGAGCTTCAGAGACTTGGTGAGTCTCTCCAGTCAGCAGAAAGGGCCTGCTGCCACAGCACTGGGGCAGAAAAACTTCGTCAAGCTTTCACCACTTGTGATGACATCTTAATCAAACAGGTCAGGGCAGCTTACTGGCACACTCCAGTGCACATGTGAGAAGGGGGATGAGGAACAGAAAAGTCAAGGTTTTTAGGGTGAACTTACAGTGGGGAGTTTCTCTTCCTTGCAAAGTAAAAATAACGTCTTTGTTAAGCATCTACTAAATACTAGTAAGCACTATACTAAGTAATTTATAGGCATTTGCTTTGTCATAAGGACCCTAGGGAAATAGATACTATCATATTTCATTGAAAATGCCACTGGCATTATTTTGTGTACTCCTAAGAAAAAACACTAACAATTAAGCTATGACAGGTCTTTTTTTGTTTGTGTGGTAGTAGGTATTGAACCCAGTGGCACTCTATTACCACTGAGCTATATCCCTAGCTGGTGTGTGTGTGTGTGGGGGGATTGGTACTGGAAATTGAACACAGGGGTGTTCTACCTCTGAGCTGTATCCCCAGTCTTATTTTTTATTTTGAAACGGGGTCTCACTAAGTTGATAAGGGTCTCGCTAAGTTGCTGAGGTTGGCCTTGTACCTCTAATCCTGTCTCAGCCTCCCAAGTACTGGGATTACAGGTGTGTGCCACCACGCCTGGCTTTATGTTTTATTTTGAGACTGGGTCTTGCAAAGTTTCCCATGCTGGCCTTGAACTTGTGATCCTCCTGACTTAACCTCCCCACTAGACAGGATTATAAGAATGCACCAATGTGCCTGGCTCTAATCACAGCATTTGATTTCTAGGGACTGAGGCTCTTGGAAGTTAAACT
Organism: Glis glis; assembly: GCA_004027185.1. Classification (NCBI taxonomy): domain Eukaryota; kingdom Metazoa; phylum Chordata; class Mammalia; order Rodentia; family Gliridae; genus Glis; species Glis glis. Next base: position 56,185 of record PVJS01002173.1, read on the forward strand.
TATTCAAGCTCATACTTCCTTCCATTTTAGAAAATGTCTTTCTAGGCCAGACGTGGTGGTGCACGCTTGTAATCCCAGTACTTGGGAGGCTGAGACAGGAGGATCGCAGGTTCTTGGTCAGCCTCAGCCTCTTGTGAGGCCTTCTGCAACCCAGTGAGACCGTTTCAAAATAAAGAATAAAATAGGGCTGGGGGGTATATCTAGGAGGTAGAACACCCCTGGGTTCAATCCCCAGTACCACACACACAAAATAAGATATATACATATGTATATATATACATATGTATCTTAAAAAAAGAAAATGTCTTTCTATTCAGTACTGCTTGTGTTTGGGTCTCAAAAAATACATACCCTCTTGCCAGGCCTGTAATCCCAGTACTTGGGAGGCTGAGACAGGAGGACCGGGTTCTCAGTCGGCCCCAGCAACTTAGTGGGGCCCTCCACAACTTAGTGAGACCCTGTTTCAAAATAAAAAATAAAATAGGGCTGGGGGTATAGCTCAGAGGTAGAATGCCCCTGGGTTCAACCCCCAGTACCACACACACACACACAAAAGATACATACCCTCTATTCAGTTATGAGGTCTGACCTTAAGAGTTTTTGTGTGTGTGTGTGGTACTGAGGATTGAACCCAGGGGCATTCAACCTCTGAACTGCATCCCCAGCCCTTTATATTTCATTATTAGGAAACAGGGTTTCATTAAGTTGCTGAGGCTGGCTTCAAACCTGCAATCCTCCTGTCTCAGCCTCCCAAGTACTGGGATTACAAGTGTGCGCCACCACGCCCAGCTGAGTTAATCTTTGAAGAAATACTTATTAGTAACTAGTAATGGACAGCACATATTACCTTGCCCTCTTGTTTCTCTAATATCCCAGATAAAGATGTGTTTTTTCTAACTTTACTGCTATTCCTTAGGACCAGACCCTGGCTGAGCTGCAGAATAACATGATGCTAGTGAAACTGGACCTTCGGAAGAAAGCAGCATGCATTGCTGAGCAGTACCATACCATGATAACACTCCAAGGCCAGGCTGCTTCTGCCAAAAAGCGTCTTGGTGCCAACCAGGAAAATCAGCAACCAAACCAGCAACCCCCAGGGAAGAAACCATTCCTTCGAAACTTACTTCCCCGAACTCCCACTTGCCAAAGCTCAAAAGACTGCAGTCCTTATGTGAGAATCTTACGCTCACGGCGCTCTCCTTTACTCAAATCCGGGCCTTTTGGCAAAAAATACTAAGACTCTGGGGAAGGCGAGCATAGTCACTGCCCTGGGTCAGCTGCTCAGCTCATAAATAGGTCTCTTTTATGCTCTATCATATACCTGGAACTCTATCCAGAATATAATACTTATATACTAGTTATTTTCCCCCCTTTTGTATTATAATCACTTTTGTAATCTCATGTTTTTCATTCATATGGTTTCTATGCACAAAAAAGTTATAATAAAGATTATTGTTCACTTTTTTATTCAAATTTTAATTTTAGCAAAAACATTAAAACAAATTATAAAAAGGGCAGAAAAACTGAGACTCAAACACCATTCTAGTCAATGGGAACTTTGCACAGGGATGGCAACAGAGACCAAAAGTAGTGTGCACCTAGCCTAAGATGGCTGAAGAATGAATTCAAGTGGCATTGATACTCAAAACCTTTTTTAATATAAAATGAAGTGTTATACATTAGAAGGTGAATAGGTAATAAAAATGTTCTGGAAATGAGAGAAAGGAAGCTAGATCCTGAAGATCCTGAGCTCAGAATGATCCATAGCATCTGCTGTGCAAATTCATTACAGCAGAGTCAAAGCATATTACCTGTTACTGAACACATGCAGATCTGAAACCCTCCAAGAGCACACAAGAGTGATTCTCTTTACCTTGTCTAAACAGATAAGGCTGACAAAATGTATTCTTTTGGAGATAGGAGGGAAAAAACAATTACATCATTTATTAAACTAGCATGACGTAAGTTTATTCTTATCTGTATAATAAAAAAGTGGGGTTTTTTTAGTGGTACTGGGGATTGAGCCCAGGGACATTCTACCTCAGAGCTACACCCCAAGCCCTATTTTTTTTTTATTTTTGAAACAGGGTCTCGCTAGATGAGAGTCTCACTACTTACAGAGGCTGTCCTCGAACCTGCGATCCTCCTGTCTCAGCCTCCCAAGCACTAGGATTCAGGCGTGCACCACCACACCCGGCTTAAAAAAATTATTTTCAAATGTCCATGAAATTATCTGTAATTCTTGCTTTGCTTTGGTAGGGGTATAGCTAACACTATAGCCATCTTTGCCCTCAAGAAGGGCCGTCAACAGTTTGTGGTCAGTGAGATCCTTTTATTCAACCCTAGAAAGTTACTTCCAATTTGAAAGCTTTTAGAAGACTCCTTTTCAAAACTGTTTTGAAGAATGTCTCCTAGAGTAAGAACAAATGTATAGCTCCACTTTTTGTCTGTGTGTGTGTATGTGTGGTACTAGGGATTGAACCCAGGGGCATTCTACCTCCAAGATATACCCCTATCCCTTTTTATTTTTTTGTTTTGAAATAGGGTCTTGCTGCATTGCTGAGGCTGGCCTCGAACCTACAATCCTGTCTCAGCCTCCCAAGTACTGAGATTACAGGCGTGCGCCACCATGCTGGGCTTTAGCTCCACTGTATTTAAAACTAATCTCTGATATCCAAACAGGGGTCATACTCAGCAAATTCAAGAGGTCATTCCTGTCCAGTGCCCTGACCCCTTCCCTAGGGTATTCAGTGCCCCTACTGCCAGAAGAGGGTCAGGTGGCAGACTGTTCTCCCTTCTTTGCCTGTCCCACTCCCAGCAGCATTAAAACCTTATTCCTGTAGCACTGCCTGTGCCAAAGTGCTGTAAGAGGGATTTTTTTTTCTGGGGGGGGCGGGTGGCATTATCTGGGAAGAAGGCCAAGACTGATAGCCACTCTCTAAACAGAAGGGAGATAGAAGTGCTTCTAACTGGCAAAAGATAATATCTGTTCCTGCCAATCTTCTGTCTGCCTCTGAAGGTGATTGTATAAACTGTCCCCAAGGAGCTGTTTTCATCTGTAGAAACAAGAGCTGAGGTCCTTGGAAGAAAAGACGTGGCCGTTCTTTACATGGAGGTAAGGCTTAATATGGGTCTAGCAATGTGCAGACTTGAAAGTATCCAACTATGGTGTTACAGAAGACAAGTTGAGTGGAGAAACTCTGCGTGTGGGAGTGTTGTTAGCAGACAATGAAGCAGGGAGGAAAAAGGGAGCAGGCATCTCACTTGTGGGAGTCTCGCCTTGGTTCCGCAGCTGTAGGATTTGCCGGAGCAAGGCCTTACCTTCTTCCCGGGTCTGAAAGAAAGGTAGACAACTATTTCAAAATATGTTCAAGGCTATTCCCAAAAACATGTTATTAAGATACTGATGGTATACAAGTTCCACCAATCAAAGGCTTTCCACTGACATTCTTATCCACCTTCCACCTTCCAAACCATTTATTAAAGAACTGATACCTACATCATTGAAAGCACAACACTTTTGGGCACAAGTTGAAGCTTCATCCCACAACTTGCACTTAAAATAGTACTGAGCCAGATAGCGGAATGCGGTGCTTTCTTCTAAGTGTTCCACTATTTCCTAGATAAGGAAAGCAAGAATGACTGAGGTGGTAATGATCGGGTTACAGGTAGATGATGTAAACATACAAGAGTAGATGATTCAAACTTGTTTTACTTTGCTCTAAAGAGGATACTTGCTCCATAGCAACACAAGCAGGCAGAAGCTGCCTAAGCTGCCTGTTCACTGGCTGTCAGCATGGCAACATGATAAAATAAAACCTAAAAGTTACAGACCCCACAAAGAAATAAGGAAACATCATGCATCCCCTCACGTGGTCACAGGTGATATTAGAACAAAGAACAGACTAAAGAACAAGACTGGCCTACTGATTAATTCGGTAACAAAAATAAAAATGTCAAAAGTTAAAAGGCCACAGGGTTGGGAAATGCTAAAAGAAACATTGTCCTTTCACGTGGATGCTGACAAAGCATGGACTATTGGCCTAGGAACTCAGCAGTCCAGATAAGGAAAACCAGATAGGACAAACCCTATTTAAGATCTGGGAGTCCAGGGATTGCTTCCCCTTGGAGGCGTGATGCTTTTTTCTCTCCTCCCCCACCCCCATTTCTTTGAGACATGGTGCTGTTACTCTTGCTTTTGTAATAAATCTTTTTGCCCTGAACTAAATTCCAACTGAGTTTTCCGGCTCACTATTTCTAAATGGGCTGAGGAAAAGAACCCACCACAGGGCACCAAAACTGTAACAGTAAGAATAAGATCATCAACACAATTCTCATGCAGTGACACATACCCCACAGGAATAGATATCTTGGATATATTTGATGTAACACTGGGCAGCCTGTTCTGACTCAGTTAACTGTTCGTGAAGCCTACAAAAGAAATTGGTCTTTAAAAACAACTCAGACCTCAAAGCAAGTTAGTGATTAAAAAGTAAAAACACATGATTAAGTCTAAGAACATGACAATACATAGACAAGTAACAAATTTTGACATAAATGACAAAATGAGACACAGAAGAGCATTAGTACCCATCAGATGTGATGGTTACCATTATAAAGCTTAGAATCAGGAGCTGGGAATATAGCTCAGTGGTAGAGCACTTGCCTAACATGCATCAGGCTCTGGGTTTGATCCTTAGCACAGCAAAAAAAAAAAAAAAAAGAAAGAAAAAGCTGGATGCAGTGGCACACACTTGTAATCCCAACTCTTGGGAGACTGAGGTAGGAGGATCACAAGTTCAATGCCAACTCGTTTCAAAATAAAAAGGGCTGGGGATGTAGCTCAGTGGTAGAGTGCTTGCCTAGCATTGTGTGTGTGAGGCCCTGGATTCAATCCTCAGCACCCCAAACAAAACAAAGAAGTTTAGAATCATCTGTTTGCTACTGATGACGGAGGGAGTTAAGAGTAAATACTTGCCAGGCATGGTGGTGCACTTTGTAATCCCAGTACTTGGGAGGCTGAGACAGGAGGATTGCAGGTTCAAGGGCAGCCTCAGCAAGTAGTGAAACTGTCATCAACCTAGCGAGACCCTGTTTCAAAATAAAAAATAAAATAAAATAAAATAGGGCCAGGGGTGTAGCTCAGAGTTAGAATGCCCCTGGGTTCAATCCCCAGTACAAAGAAACAAATAAAAATAGGGCTGTGTTGGGGGCCATCTTAGCCCACGCAATGAAGTCACCATTTCGGACCGGCTTAACCATGTACACAGTACAGTACATGCTAAGTAGAAATTGTACACACTCAGACAAGCTTCCTTGGACCAAATGGGAAATTGATGACCTCCTATTCTCCCTGAAACGTTCACCTTGCCACTCCCTAGTCTTAACTTGCGATCTTCCCGTTTGCTTTGTTTGAGCCTCTATATAAGAAAGGCCTTGACTACATAAGGCAGGAGAATTTGTCATCTCTATCTCCTCCCCGACCCCCCAATTATTAAATCTCTCCAAATTATTATATCAGACTTCCTGTCGTTTTCGTGCGAGAAGACTATTGATCAAGAAGCTGTCTGGTGCAGCAACCTTCTGTGGCTGGAACCACAGAACAAACTTCAGGAAGCTGTCTGGTGCAGCGACTACACAGTGTCTGCCAGAGCAACCCCAATAGGGCTGGGGATGTAGCTTGGAGGTAGAATGCCCCTGGGTTCCATCACCAGCACCACACACACACAAAAAAAAGCGTAAATATTTAAGCTGGATAATACGCCCTTGCAAAATTTATCTGGTATTACCTAGAATGAGACTGAAAAATATAACAAGCAAGCGAGGTGCGGTAGCACATGCCTGTACTCCCAGTACTTGGAAGGCTGAGATAGGAGGATTGCAGGTTTAAGGCCAGCCTTAGCAACTTAGCAAGACCCTGTTTCAAAATTTAAAAAAATAAAATAAAATAGGGCTGGGGCTGTAGCTGTAGCTTGAAGGTAGAATGCCTCTGGGTTCAACCTTCAGTACCAAAAAAAAAAAAAAAAAAAACCCCAAGCAACTCAGATTTAAGAATCCAGAAGTGAACTGGCAGGAATAAAATTCCATTTAAGAACCTCTTTTTTGCCGGGTGTGGTGGCACACACCTGTAATTCCAGTACTTGGGAAGCTGAGACAGGAAGATCACAGGAGGATCACAGGTTTGAGGACAGTCTCAGCAAGTAGTGAGACTCTCATCAACGTAGCAAGACCCTGTTTCAAAATAAAAATAAAATAGGGCTCAGTGGTAGAGTGCCCCTGGGTTCAATCTCTAGTACCACAAAAAAAAAAGAGAAGCAATATTCTCCAGGGTCAAGAGGGTAAATTCCCAGACCAGCATTGTACACCCTGCTACATCCCCACAGTCACGTATGCCGATAGAAGAATGGGGGCCCTAGGGCATGTAGGACCCACCACCCCAGTGCAGCCAACAGAAACATCAATAGCATTTCACTCTTCTCACTCACTTTGCCAGCTTCACCAGAGCCATTTTCTCCACATCTCCCACAGCATAAGCTCTCCAATAACACTGTCAAAAAAATAAAGTGGTCACTGACCATTATGCCACGGGCCACCACTAATCACATAAAGGCAACAGGCTGTCTACAAGTTCAGACTTGCAGAATACAAGGCATTTCTGCTGGTTCTGACAGGTTCAGGCTACATATGACATTCCCATTGATGCTCTCAGCCTGCCTTTGTTTTTAGTCTATGTACCTATAAATATTCACTTTCCTATGCACACAGATCAATATAAAGGAAAAATTAGAACATATATAGCCCAACCTTCATCTAAACAGCAGATTTCTACTCAAATTCTCCAGACCCCAATTTCAAGTACCTTTTTGGCTTCCACTAGTTGATTAAGTTTCTCATAACATTCTCCTAATGCAACCAGCATACGGGAATCATTGGGCCTGAGAAAGAAGAGGAATAGGTAAGCTGAGCAAAGGTTTATCAGTAACTGAAGTCTTCCATTGGGGAACTAGATCAAGGCTGTTCCACCACTATTTTAAATCTATACAAGGATTGGCCTTTAATCTAATGCCTCATATAGGTAGGTTATTTTGTGTTCTTTGTTTTTTGGTGGTACTGGGGATGGAACCCAGAGGCATTCTATCTCCAGGCTACATCCCAGCCCTGTTTTATTTTTTGTTTGCAAACAGGGTCTCGCTAGGTTGATAAGAGTCTCGCTACTTGCTGAGGCTGTCCTCAAACCTGCGATCCTCCTGTCTCAGCCTCCCAAGTACTGGGATTACAGGCATGCACCACCACACCCAGCTATTTTGTGTTCATAATTACACTTTTTTTGTGTGTGGTGGTACTGGGGATTGAACCTCCAAGCTACACCCCTAGCCCTATTTTTTGTTCTTTATTTTGAAACAGGGTCTCACTAAGTAGCTGAGGCTGGCCGCAAACCCAGATCCTCCAGTCTCAGCCTCCCAAGTACTGGGATTATAAGCGTACGCCACCACGCCCAGCTCATAATTACACTTATTAACCCACTAGTGGAAGACACAAAAATGACCACACAGCATTTATCGGGTTTAAACTCAAGTCTCCAAGAGTCAAAAGTATTCACTGCAATTCACCAATAGGCATCAAAAGAGAAAGTAGCAATATCAGCCCTTCCCACCCCAAACATATTGTCAAGTGACCAGACTTACCGAAGTTGGTGGGCCCGTCTGTAATAATAAAGGCAGTAAAATGGCATCTTAAGGATTTCATAGGTCTGCCCAAGGCCATACCAAGCTCTATAGTCCCGCTTATTGACCTCAATGGCATGTCTAAGAAATGGGAAAGATAGCTAGTAAGAGGGCAGAATCAAGGTTAGCAACTTGCAGGCTCAGCCGAGGATCCTGGCATCACAGCAATTGGGTCCCACCTCACCCCCAACAAGATGCTCACCGATAAGCCTGGATAGCAGCAGACGTGTTTTTCATCTCCATGTACTCATGTCCCATCAGCGTCCAGGCCCCAAGATACCGAGGATTCAACTTCAGGGCTCTCTGGAAATACAAGGCTGCTTTCTCATGCTGAGAACGTAAACTATAATAATTGCCTGATTAAAAAACAAAACAAAAATATGAATAACAAGAAAGGTAAAATTAAATGTCTGCTAAAATAGCATTTTACCAAGTGGGCATGAAACCATAATCTATACCCTCTTTAAGTCCTTGCAGAAAAGCCAAACCATACACAAGGGAAATATCACCATTCCCTTGGGAAATATATCTATCAAAAATTCTGGTTAGCCAGGCGTGGTGGCATACACTTGTAATTCCAGTACTTGGGAGGCTGAGACAGGAGGCTGATCACAGGTTCACTGCCAGCCTCAGCTACTTAGTGAGGCCCCCCACAGCTTAGTGAGACCCTGCTTCAAAATAAAGAATAAGCCGGGCGTGGTGGTGCGCGCTTGTAATCCCGGTACTTTGGGAGGCGGAGACCGGAGGATCCGGGTTCACGGCCAGCCTCAGCTCTAGCTCTCTCTCTCTCTCTCTCTCCTTAGTGAGGCCCTCCGCAACTTCGTGAGACCCGGTTTCAAAACAAAGCATAAAAAATAGGGCCGGGGGCATAGCGCAGAGGTAGAACACCCCTGCGTTCAATCCCTGGTACCGCAAAAAAAAAATAAAAATAAAAATAAAGAATAAAATAGGGCTGGGGGTATAGCTTGGAGGTAGAATGCCCCTGGGTTCCATCCCCAGTACCACAAAAAAAAAAAAAAAAAAATTCTGGTTAAAAATAAAAAGTGTTCCCAAACACTGCAAGACTAAATACTGCAAAATTCCATTTATACGAAATTCCCAGAATTGGCAAAACCATAGAGCTAAAAGGCAGAGCAATGGTTGCTGGGGGATGGGAATGGGACTGACTACCAATAGACAAGGGAACTTCTGGAGCTGATGGAATATTCTAAACTGGATTACGATGGCGGTTAAAAGCTGTGTAAATTTACACAACTCATTCAACTGTAAACTTAAAATAGGTAAATAGGTAAATTTTATGGCATAGAAATTATATCTCCAGCCGGGCGTGGTGGCGCACGCTTGTAATCCCAGTACTTTGGGAGGCGGAGACCAGAGGATCCAGGTTCGTGGCCAGCCTCAGCTCGCACACGCACACACTCTCTCTCTCTCTCTCTCGGTGTCTCTCTCTCTCTCTCTCTCTCTCTCTCTCTCTCTCTCTCCTTAGTGAGGCCCTCCGCAACTTCGTGAGACCCGGTCTCAAAATAAAGTATAAAAAATAGGGCCGGGGGTGTAGCGCGGAGGTAGAACGCCCCTGCGTTCAATCCCCGGTACCGAAAAAAAAAAAAAAAAGAAATTATATCTCCATAAAGTTTTGTTGTTTTTGGTACTGAGGATTGAACCCAGGGGCATTCTACCTCCAAACTACACCCCCAGACCTTTCTTATTTTTATTCTGAAACAGGGTCTCACTAGGTTGATGAGAGCCTCACTACTTGCTGAGGCTGTCCTTGAACCTGCAGTCCTCCTATCTCAGCTTCCAAGTACTGAAATTACAAGCATGCGCCACCACGCCTGGCAAGCTTTTCTTGTGTATGTGTGGTACTAGGAATTGAACCCGGGGAATTCTACCTCAGAAGTATACCCCAGCCCTATTTATTTTTGGTTTTGAAATAGGATCTCACTAGGTTGCTACATTGCTAAGGCTGTCTTCGAACCTGGGATCCTCCTGTCTCAGCCTCCCAAATACTGGGATTACAGGCATGGGCCACCACTCCCAGCTTATTTTTTAAAAAAGGAATAAATTAGACCTATACCAAGATTTGGAGGGATTTTCATTAGGCATAATTGAATGAGAAAAGTAAAATGCAGATAAGCATATAATTTGAAACTATTTTTGTAAAGCAAACAGCCCATTATACTCTGCATATGTGAATATATATATACATATATATATTCTTACATCATAATAGAACATGTTACTATAAGTAACTTGGAGAAAGGTACAGCAAGCGACCCTCAAAAAAACCTGCACTTTAAAAAATCTTCATCTTTGGGAGGCCGAGACCGGAGGATCTGGGTTCGCAGCCAGCCTCCGCTCTCTCTCTTTCTCTCTCTCCCTGTCTCTCTCTCTCTCTCTCTCTCTCTCTCTCCTTAGTGAGGCCCTCCGCAACTTCGTGAGACCCAGTTTCAAAATAAAGTATAAAAAATAGGGCCAGGGGTGTAGTGCGGAGGTAGAACGCCCCTGGGTTCAATCCCCGGTACCGCAAAAAAAAAAATTAAAAAAAAATCTTCATGCTGGGCGTGGTGGCGCACGCTTGTAATCCCAGTACTTGGGAGGCGGAGACCAGAGGATCCGGGTTCGCAGCCAGCCTCAGCTACTTAGTGAGGCCCTCCACAACTTCGTGAGACCTGGTTTCAAAATAAAGTATAAAAAATAGGGCCGGGGGTGTAGCTTGGAGGTAGAACACACCTGGGTTCAATCCCCGGTACCATAAAAAAAATTTTTTTAAATCTTCATGTATAGATTGTATTACATATACAAGCCAGATAAAATATAGATTTATACACATACACTTACAGAGAACATGAGATACTATCAAGTGAAAAAAGGAAATTATAGAGTAAATATATAATGTTATTCCATTTTGATAAGATAACCAAAACCCAAAACCTCTACATATGTTGTTTAAATCTGTCTAGACCCAGCTTTTTAGTTTGATTCAGGAGAAATCAATTAAATAAATTGTCTATACCCTATATGTGATTATTTAAGTTCAAATTCAATTTTGTGTTAATCTAGAAAAAAAGCAGAATAAGGTTTTATGTTCTGTACAAGGATGTCTTTGCTTCTGCCCTGACTCAGACTTTGAAATAGAAGAGTAAGCAGACTCTAGGCAGAGTGCCCAAAGGTGAGTTCTTGTGACAGAGGGAGAGAAGGGGAAAGGTAGTGGTAGTCAGGGTGGAAGCCCCAGCTGCTAGAGGAGTCAGGGTGACAAAGGAGATGGTAAGGAAGGCAGAACAGGCAAGTTCTGGGCAAAGATTAAGTAGATGAGATTTTTTTTTGGTACTGGAGATTGAACCCAGGAGCATATTGCCTCTGAGCTATACCCCCAGCCCTGTATTTTAATTTTTTTTATTTTGAAACAGGGTTTCATTAAGTTGTAGAGGGTCTCACTAAGTTGCTGAGGCTGGCTGCAAAACTGCAATCCTCCTGTCTCAGCCTCCCAAGTACTGGGACCACAGGCATGTGTCACCATACCCAGCTGATGAGATTTTTTTACCAGTTGGAGAAGCTAAAATGTACTAATTATAATGTGTCAGGCAACTTGCAGTATTACAAGTTTTTTATGTATATTAATTAATCTTCATAACTGCATGAAGAAAGGTTCTATAATTACTCTCCCCTTATGAATGAGGAAACAAAGGAACAGAGTGGTTAGTCAACTTGTCCAAGGTTTCACAGCTAGTTAGTATCAGTACCCGGATTTACACTTAGGAGTTGGGTTGAGGGTATAGCTCAGAGGGACACTGCTTGACGCACACCTGTAATCCCAGTACTTGGGAGGCTGAGACAGGAGGATCACAGATTCAAGGCCAGCCTCAGCAATTTAGCAAGGCCCTCAGCAACTCAGTGAGACCATGTTTCAAAACTAAGAATAAAAAGAGCTGGGGGTGTAGCTCAGAGGTAGAATGCCCCCAGGTTCAATCCTCGGTACCACAAAAAAAGAAAAGAAACCTAATGTTTTAGTAGGGCTATAAAAGGCCCTTCAAGATCCAGCCCCTATTTGTATATTCCTACCTCTCACACCATGCTTCAGGCACAATGAAGTATTTCAAGCATAATGTCTGCTGCTAGTACTATGATGCTCTTCCCAAGTCAACCCTTCTCCTCCCTCTTCAACTCTTTCACACTGTCTATCCTCCAAGTATCACCTTCTCCAAGAAGCCTTCCCTAATCTCAGAATGCACTAGATACGTTGCTATGTACTCCCTTAGCATCCTATATCATTAATCATAACACACAACACACTGAATTAAAGTTGGGTTTTTTGTTGTTTAGTTGTTCATTTGTTTGGTGCTAGGGATTGAACCAAGAGGCATTCTACCTCCGAGTTATATCCCCCGGCTCTTTTTTAATTTTTTATCTTGAAACAGGGTCTCGTTAGGTTGTTGAAGTCCTCACCAAGTTGCTGAGGCTGGTCTTGAACCCACGATCCTCCTGTCTCAGCCTCCCAGGTACTGGGATTACAGGCATGCACCACCACACGTGGCTAGATAGTTGTTTTCTTATTGGTCTTCCCCAATAGGTAATTAGCATAGATAATAACATGCAAAGCACCTGAGCCTGGCACACAGAAGATACTCAAATAAACTGGAGTTCCACTCTCCCCTTAATGAACATCATAGTTTACTCATAGTGCTCTGATATTGAAAAGATCATCTGTTCTATGCTTATCTGTGTTCCCAGGACTTACTACATTTTTTGTTAATGCTTACTTCATTTTCTAGACTTCCTCAGTGAACTAGAAATATTTAACTTCCTCAATGACTAGAAATATTTATTGAATGATTGATAAGCTGAAATTCCATCAATTTATTAACAGTATCCCAGCCTAGAAAGGTACGAATATTTGATCTTGATATAATATGACCAAAAACCCAAGAACAGGTGTCCCTTTCATCTTCAAGGAACCTAGGCTTTCAATCAGAACTGACAAAGCTTACTGTTCTCCAGTGGCAGTCATTCACCTGTCTATGTATGTCAACTGATTATCAGTCCACACAGTATAGCCAAGTATACAGGGCCATGGTCCTCAACCAAGGGTGGTTCTGACTCCCAGAGGACATCTGGTAACATCTAGAAACATTTTAAGTTGTCACAACTTGGGGAAGGAGGATACTAGCACCTAGTGGGTAGAGGCCAGGGATGCTGCTAATACCTATAATGCACAGGACAATCCCTAACAACAACAAAAATTATCCAGTTCAAAATGTCAATAGTGTTGAGATTGTGACAACCAGATATAGGGAAACAGTCTCATCTCTTTTCAGAGTACTGGGGAATGAACTGAGGGGCATTCTACCTCTGAGCTACAACACCAGACCTATTTTGTGTGTGTGTGTGTGTGTGTGTGTGTGTGTGTGTGTATGTGTGTGAGAATCAGAAGAGAATTTTTTTTTAATTTTATTTATTTATTTTTTTGGCGGTACCAGAGATTGAACCCAGGGGCATTCTACCTCCGGGCTACACCCCCAGCCCTATTTTTTATTCTTTATTTTGAAACAGGGTCTCATTAAGTTGCAGAGGGCCACACTATGTAGCTGAGGCTGGCCACGAACCCAGATCCTCTGGTCTCAGCCTCTCAAGTACTGGGATTACAAACGTGTGCCACCATGTCCAGCTATTTTTATTTATTTATTTTTTGCGCGGTACCGCGGATTGAACCCAGGGGCGTTCTACCTCGGAGCTACACCCCCGGCCCTATTTTTTATCATTTATTTTGAAACCGGGTCTCACGAAGTTGCAGAGGGCCTCACTAATTAGCTGAGGCTGGCCGCAAACCCAGATTCTCCTGTCTCAGTCTCCCAAGTACTGGGACTACAAGCATGTGCCACCACGCCCGGCTTTATTTTTATTTTTTTTAAATGTGCTTTTATTGGTGCATTATAGTCTCACCTCACAATAGACCTATTTTTTTTCTTTTGAAACAAAGCTTCACTAAGTTGCTGAGGCTGGTCACGAACCTGTGATCCTCCTATCTCAGCCTCCCAAGTACTGGGATTACAGGTGTGCAGCACCATGCCTGGCTTGGACTGGAAATTCTTACAAATTTTAATTATATTAAAGTTTAAAACAAGCTGGGTGCAGTGGTGCATGCCTGTAATCCCAGTACTTGTGAAGCTGGGACAAGAGGATCACAGGTTCAAGGCCAGTCTTAGCAATTTAGCAAGACCCTTGGTAATTTAGTGAGACCCTGTTTCAAAATAAAAAAATAAAAAGGGCTGGAGGTGTAGCTTGGAGGTAGAATGCCCCAGGTAAAATGCCCAATACCAAAAAAAAAAGAAAAGAAACAGGTGCACAAGCATGAAAAAATAAATGTACATGAACAAAGATGTTTGCTGGGTTCAATCCCTGGTACCACACACAAAAAAGAAAATAATTAAATAAACATGTTGGTACATCTAGATAAGAAAATGCTGCACGCTGAGGGTATAGCTAAGTGGTAGAGTGCGTACTTAACATGCACAAGGCCCTGGATTAAATCTACAGCGCGCGAACACACACACACACACACACACACACACACACACACACAAAATAAAGCAAATCAGCCAGGCATGGTGGTGCATGCCTGTAATCTCAGTTCTTAGGAGGTTGAGACAGGAGGCAAAGGTTTGAGGCCAGTCTCAGCAATTTAGTGAGACCCTTAGCAACTTAGTGAGACCCTCAGCAACTTAGTGAGACCCTGTTTCAAAATAAAAAATGAAATAGGACTCGGGGTATAACTCAGAGGTAGAATGCCTCTGGGTTCAATCTCCAATATCACAAAGAAAAGAAAAAATAATAATACAAATCAAGACATGCATGGTGGCTGAGACAGGAGGTTTGAGGCCAGCCTCAGCAACTTAGTGAAACCGTTTCAAAATGAAAAGTAAGCTAGAAGCTTACTTTTGTGGTGGCGCACGCTTGTAATCCCAGTACTTGGGAGGCTGAGACAGGAGGATCGTAGGTTTAAAGTTAGCCTCAGCAACTTAGCCAGGCCCTCAGCAACCTAGCAAGACCCTGTTTCTATTTTTTTTTCTTTTTTTTTGCGGTACCGGGGATTAAACTCAGGGGTACTCACTCTACCTCCGAGCTACACCCCCGGCCCTATTTTTTATACTTTATTTTGAAACCGGGTCTCACGAAGTGGCGAAGGGCCTCACTAAGTAGCTGAGGCTGGCCGCGAACCTGGATCCTCTGGTCTCCGCCTCCCAAGTACTGGGATTACAAGTGTGCGCCACCACGCCCGGCCAAGACCCTGTTTTAAAATAAAAATAAAATAAGGCTGGGGGTGTAGCTCAGAGGTAGAATGGCACTGGGTTCAATCCCTAGTGCCACAAAAAAAAAAAAATGAAAATAAATAAGCTGGGTGTGGTAGCAGTACGTGGCAGGATGAGATAGGAGGATTGCAGATTTGTGGCCAGCCTCAGCAACTTAGCAAGGCCCTCTGCAACTTAGTGAGACCCTGTTTAAAAAAAATAAAATAGGGCTGGGGATGTAGCTCAGAGGCAGAAACCCCTTGGTTCAATCCCCAGTACCACACACAGGAAAAAAGAAAAAAATATCAGCAAGGCACAGTGGCGCAAGCCTGTAATCCCAGTACTTGGAAGGCTGAGGCAGGAGGCTTGCAAGTTTGAGGCCAGTCTCAGCAACATATGGAAGCCTTGTCTCAAAAAATAAAAAGGGCTGGGATGTATCTCACATCCCCAGTATGACAAAAAGAGAGAAAAAAAAATAAAAAAGCAGTAATATGGAAAGATAGCAAAGATATACCAAGGTAAAAAAAAAGAAAGTTACAAAGCAGTTATGTGTAATAATATAGTTTTTGCAAACTATACACACATACACACACACAACACACACACATTTTTAGTATCTGCAAAGAAAAATATTCTGTAGTCATATTCACCAAACAATTTTAGGACTGGGATTACAATGAGTTTTCAATATATTCTCTGGTACATAATTCTATTACTTTTGACAGTTTAATACTGTTGTTATTTTTACATTCATGTTACTTACAACAAAGATAAATCTTGAAAGAAAAAAATGTAGTTAACTCTTACCAATTACACAGCACGTTTCTACACGATATTTATCAATTTCACAGAGGTTATGAGCCAGATAACTCAACTCAGATTTCATGCTCTGGGAGAAAATAGAAAGATAATGTAAGCATAAACAAAGACTCTCTCAATTATTTTTCTTGTAGCTAATGAAAATAGTTGACAATCCAATCCAGATTAAAGTACAAAAAACTTAAGCCCAAGCAAGAGAAACAGCTTACCCTGACATAAAGAAGGTTGGAGAAGGTATCCATATTTTCAATCCTGTAAGGGTCTTGTTTCCTTAGCTCATTAAAAATGGAGAGGGCTTTGTCAATGTCTGCAGAAAGAAGAGAGAATTCAGAAAACAACACAGTGCACCTCTCAGGGTTTGATGGTATTTCATTGTCCTTATTCACTCACCTCTGATATTGTGATAGGCAACTGCAATTTGGGAAACAATATATGAGCTCTTAGAAAAGCCCACATCAATGAGATTCTGATACTTTTGCAGGGCCTCCTCTATCAACTGCAACTCTGTGTATATATGAGCCAGAAAAAACTCTTTCATCCAGGTGTCTGGCAAAGACAGGAACTTCAGCTGGCAGCAGGAGAAAGAAGGACACACTTAATATAATTTGGTCTCTCTCCCAGATGAATATCAAGGAACTACCTTTATTATCTAAAGGGATTTATTACTAAAATTTTATTAGAGCACCTAATAATGAATACAGGGTAATAATACAACTAAGTGAATATGATTTAAAAGCACAGTTAGAGAAGAATGGCCTGTTTGGGATAGGCTTTTAAGAAAAGATAAGCCAGATGTGGTGGCGCACGCTTGTAATCCCAGTACTTGGGAGGCTGAGACCGGAGGATCCGGGTTCACGGCCAGCCTCAGCTACCTAGTGAGGCCCTCCACAACTTCGTGAGACCCGGTTTCAAAATAAAGAAAAAAAAAAAGAAAGAAAAGAAAAGAAAAGATAGAATCTGAGGTGAGTCTTAGAGGATGGGTTAGATTTAAATGGAGAAAGGGAGAGGAAGAGAAAGAAGACAACATTCTAGGCAAGGGCAACAACATAATTAGAGGCAAAACAAACATGATGAGTATGGGTGAGTAGAATGAAGAGACTAGCTTGGTTGGAAGAAACTGTATACAGAAAAATAGTGGGAAACTAAGATTGGACTGGTAGGGTGGATCCTATCGTTCAACAGACAATGGGATACAATAGGAAACTACTGACCATTTCTGGCAAGAGAATAACATGATGATATGTTTTGAGAATAAGTTTGCAAATAATATACAGGATGGCTTAAAAACATAAGTGTAAAAATGGGAAAGCTAGAGAGAATGTATCTATTACTTATAAGTAATACAAATTAGAGATGACAACTGAGATGGCAAAGGGAAGCAAGAAAAGGAGATGTATACAAGAAAGTAACCATGGCGCAATCTCATGACTAAGTAGATTAAGATGAGAAAAAGGGAAATTTGATTCTGAGGTATCAAGACTGGGTATCTTGAGAAACAGTGAGGGTACAGAGTCTATAAAGTTGGGAGGAAGAAGAATTTGGTATGCAAGATGAGGAATTTGGTTTTGTATAGTATGAGTTCAGAGATAAAACAAACATTCAATGAAAGTCCAGTAGATAGAGATAGGTGAATATAAATAACCAAGATAGGCTGGGTGTGGTGGCGCACACTTATAATCCCAGTACTTGGGAGGCTGAGACAGGAGGATGGCAAATTTGCACCAACCTCAGCTACTTAGTGAGGCCCTCCGCAACTCAGTGAGACCCCGTTTCAAAATAAAGAATAAAAAATAGGGCTGGGGGTGTAGCTCAGAGGCAGAATGCCCCTGGGTTCAATCACCGGTACCACACACACAAAAATAAATAAATAAATAAATAAATAAATAAATAAATAGGTGTAGCTTGAAGCCTCTGGATTCAATCCCCAGTACAACAAAATAATAATAATAATAATCAAGATAAGATTTCAGAGCCGGGTATGGTGACGCACGCTTGTAATCCCAGTACTTGGAAGGCTGAGACCGGAGGATCGCAGGTTCATGGCCAGCCTCTGCTACTTAGTGAGGCCCTCTGCAACTTAGTGAGACCCTGTTTCAAAATAAAGAATAAAAAATAGGGCTGAGGCCGGGCGTGGTGGCGCACGCTTGTAATCCCAGTACTTTGGGAGGCGGAGACCGGAGGATCCGGGTTCACGGCCAGCCTCAGCTCTCGCTCTGTCTCTCTCTCTCTGTCTCTCTCTCTCTCTGTTTCTCTCTCTCTCTCTCTCTCTCCTTAGTGAGGTCCTCCGCAACCTCGTGAGACCCGGTTTCAAAATAAAGCATAAAAAAATATAGGGCTGGGGGCATAGCGCGGAGGTAGAACGCCTCTGTGTTCAATCCCTGGTACCAAAAAAAAAAAAAAATAGGGCTGAGGGTGTAGCTCGGAGGTAGAAGGCCCCTAGGTTCAATCCCCAGTACCAGAAAAGCAAAAAAAAAGATAAGATTTCAGACATTTTGTAGCATAAATCAATCTTGGGGACAACTGAGCTGCCTCTGGCTCTTTAGAGCCAACAAACTATGTCTTTGCTTCCATTAACCACTGAAGAACAGCAAAAAGAACACTATAGAAAATGTCCTCAGCCAGGCATGGTGGTGCACACCTGTAATCCCAGTACTTGGGAGGCTGAGACAGGAGGATCACAGGTTCAAGGACAGCCTCAGCAAGTAGTGAGTCTCTCAGCAACCTAGCAAGACTCTGTTTCAAAACAAAATTTTTTTTTAATTTTCTTAAAATTTTGCTTGGTTGTAGCTTAGAGGTAGAATGCCTGTGAGTTTAATCCCTAGTACTGCATTAAAAAAAAAAAGGAAAAAGTCCTCTAATAGCAACTAATAAAATGACTACCGCTTATAAAGCAACTTTGTATACATTATAAACAAATCCCCCTATCTTTATAGAATCTGTGACAGCTCAGAGATCCGAAAACTACTTTTTTTATGTGTGTGTGTGGTGCTGGGGATTGAATCCAGAGGCATTATACCTCCGAGCTGCATCCCCAGCCCAATTTTCTTTTATTTCTTATTTGGAAACAGGGTCTCACTAGGTTGATTAGAGTCTTACTACTTGCTGAGGCTGTCATCTGAGATCCTCGCTAAATTGCTAAGGCTGGCTTTGAACCTACGATCCTGTCTCAGCCTCCCAAGTACAGCGTACACCACCATGACTGGCTCTGAAAAGTGTTTCACTACAATTCTTGATATATGAGAAAACTTTCCTTTAGCATCTTTGGAATTAGAGAAGAAACTATAACATTTATTCTATAAAACAAGTTACAAGCTGGGCATGGTGGCGCATGCTTGTAATCCCAGTACTTTGGGAGGCGGAGACCGGAGGATCCGGGTTCGAGGCCAGCCTCAGCTCTCTCTCTCTCTCTCTCTCTCTCTCTCTCTCTACTTAGTGAGGCCCTCCGCAACCTCATGAGACCCGGTTTCAAAATAAAGTAAACAAAATAGGGCCAGGGGTGTAGCACGGAGGTAGAACACCCCTGGGTTCAATCCCCAGTACCGCAAAAATAAATAAATAAATAAATAATAAAACAAGTTACAGTAAAACTTGAATGTGAAAACATGAATATGAAAAATATTCTAATATGAATGGATGCAAATTCAACAGCAACTACTGAACAAGAGCCAGTTATCATTAAATGAAGATCTAAATTCCAAAACAGTAAAAGGGACTGGGACACAGCAAAAAGCTAGCTATAATCAAAGGTCATACAGGCAAACTGTCCCCTCCCTCCCACTATATTATTACAAAATTATGTAAGACTAGGAACACATATCTTATTTCAATTTACCATCTCTTTGTCTGTGATCAGGTTACAGAGTTCTAACCAGGCTCCCCAATGCAAAGGCAAAACATGAGTAGCCTCCACAAACACATCAATGGCCTCTTTCACCAAATCCAGTTTTCGAAGTACCACACCATACCTGGGAAAGAACAAAACAATCACAGAAGAGGATAATGCTTTATATAACATCTCCCTTCTACTCAAGAATAAATAAGCTGGGTGTGGTGGTACATGCCAATAATCCTAGTATTTAGGAGGCTGAGACAGGAGGATTACAGGTTGGAGGGCAGTCTCAGCAACTTAACAAGACCCTGTTCCTTTCTTTCTTTCTTTCTTTCTTTCTTTTATTTTTTATTTTTTGGTGCTGGGGGTTGAACCCAGGGGCATTACCTCTGAACTAGACCCCCCAGTCCTATTTTATTTTTTATTTTGAAACAGGGCCTTACTAAGTTGCAGAGGGCTACAAACCTGTGATCCTCCTGTCTCAGCCTCCCAAAGTACTAGGATTTACAAGTGTGAACCACCATGCCCTGTTTCAAAAAATAAATACAAAAAGGTCTGGGGATGTAGTTTGGAGGTAGAATGCCCCTGGGTTCAATCCCCAGTAGGAGTCTGAGGCAGGAGGATTAAAAGTTCAAGGTCACCCTGAGCAATTTAGTGAGACCTTGTCTCCTATCTCAAAAAAGTGTGGGGGGAGGCGGGGGGAGGGGGCAACTAGCTGGGCACAGTGCGCACGCCTGTGAAGCTTAGACAGGAGGATCCCAGGTTGGAGGACAGCCTCAGAAAAGTAGTGACTCTCATCAACCTAGCGAGACCCTGTTTCAAAGTAAAAATAAAATAGGACTGGGAGTATAGCTTGGAGGTAGAATACCCCTGGGTTCAATCCGCAGTACTACAAAAAAAAAGAAAAGCAGGGGGCTGGGCATGAACCTCGGCAGTAGGATGCTCACCTAACATGCATGAAGCCCTGGGTTCAATCCCCTACAACACACACACAAATACAAGAAAAGAATATGTTACAGAAAGTTCCAATTATTGCCAGGAGCGGTGATGCATGCCTAGAATCCCAGTAAATAGGAGACTGAGACAGAAGGATTGCAGGTTCAAGGCAAGACTCTCAGCAATCTAGCGAGACCCTGTTTCAAAACAAAAAAACAAGTAGGGATGTGAATCGAAGGTAGAATGCCCCTGGGTTCAATCCCCAGAACCACAAAAAAAGTAAAGTTTCAAATTACTAAATTACTATAAATAACACTTACAGATAAAGGCCAAATCCATCAAGTTCCCGAGCTTGATGTTTTTTGCTGAGCTCCACTCTCAATTCTCTGAGAGCCTCATTTTTAACTTGTCCTTTCTCCAGGGGTCCTAGGGAAGAAACAAAGTCTCTGAGGATGTGGCTTTCATTTCTGTAGATGTATATACTCCCTTTAACATCAACCAAAGTTACACCTGAAACCTCCAGCAAATGCTTATGAGTGACCAATGATATCTTACACAATCCATTTACTTTATTCCAGATATTGCAAATGATAATACTGATAATGGGTCTGCAGCCTATTTTGTTAGGCCCACACAGTTGTTGACTTTAAATCTGAATTAGAGCTGGGTGCAGTGGTGCACGACTGTAATCCCAGGAAGCTGAGACAGGAGGATTGCAGGTTCGAAGACAGCCTCAGCAAGTAGTGAGACACTCATCAACCTAGCAAGACGCTGTTTCAAAATAAAAGTAAAACAGAGCTGGGGGTGTAGCTAAAAGGTAGAATGCCCCTGGGTTCAATCCCCAATGCCACAAATAAATAAATAAATAAATAAATAAATCTGAATTAGTTATCAATGTTTAAAAATCAGAATCCTTTACTAAAAATCTAAATTTTTAGCTTCTGCTTCAGCTTGAAGGAACCACAGAAACCCCAAGGCAAGAAGGTCCTAACAACAACAAACCTAGATTCCTACAAGGCAGCCCTCAACTGGAGCTGGGTACCAGGCAGCGAAGGTAAGCCACGTGCTCCCCAATTTGCAAAGTACTCCTCAGTCCATTTACATTACCTGACTGGCTCCCACAGGCATTTAAGTTTGTAGCCCTGCTTGTAAGGTCAAAAGATAAAGAGAACAAAATTCATACCTAGGCTATCAACTGTTTCATCATCCTTCTTTTTCTCTCCAGACTGTAAGAGAAAATCAACAAATAGACCTTTTTTAAGTTTATTCTAAAACTAGAAGCTGATTTTTACCTAAAGGGCACAAATTCAACCAAAAAGGTATCTACTTTCGGTCACTAATTTCAAACAAACATTCACTGGCTAAATTTGGGGGAAATTTGAGTACCAAAATAGTTAAATACAGTAATGAATTATAAATAACTAAAAATATAGAAATTTAGCTGGGGGTGGTGGCACATGCTTGTAATCCCAGTACTTGGTAGGCTAAGACAGGAGGATCACAGGTTCTCGGCCAGCCTCAGCTACTTAGTGAGGCCATCTGCAATTTAGTGAGACCCTGTTTCAAAATAAAAAATAAAGCTGGGCATGGTGGCGCACACTTGTAATCCCAGTACTTTGGGAGGCG
Organism: Glis glis; assembly: GCA_004027185.1. Classification (NCBI taxonomy): domain Eukaryota; kingdom Metazoa; phylum Chordata; class Mammalia; order Rodentia; family Gliridae; genus Glis; species Glis glis. Next base: position 78,402 of record PVJS01002173.1, read on the forward strand.
CAGACCAGAGGATCCGGGTTCGCGGCCAGCCTCAGCTCTCTCTCTCTCTCTACTTAGTGAGGCCCTCCACAACTTCGTGAGACCCGGTTTCAAAATAAAGTATAAAAAATAGGGCCGGGGGTGTAGCTTGGAGGTAGAACGCCCCTGGGTTCAATCTACGGTAACGCAAAAAAAAAAAAATGGTTAAGATGACAAATTTTACATGTATTTTACCACAATAAAAAAAAATTGGGGGGAAAAAAGATGAATTAAATGTAGTCCATAACCACAAGAAGCTACAAATAGAAACTACAGAAACTATGTAACTACCTGAAAGTGAGTGTGTATGTGTGTGTGTGTGTGTGTGTGTGTGCGTGTGCGTGTGCGTGTGTGTATGTGTACAGTTTTGCTTTGTTTTTTCCTTTTTTGCAGAGCTAGGGATCAAACCCAAGACCTTGTACATGCTCAGCAACCATTCTAACGGTGAGCCACTTCTCCTTATGAAATATTTTTTAAATCTTTTTTTCAGTACTGGGGATTGAACCCAGGGGCATTCTACCTCCGAGCTACACCCCCAGCCCTATTTTTTGTTCCTTATTTTGAAACAGGGTCTCACTAAGTTGCAGAGGGCTTCACTAAGTAGCTGAGGCTGGTCACGAACCTGGATCCTCCTGTCTCAGCCTCCCAAGTACTGGGATTACAAGTGTGCGCCACCACGCCTGGCTTTTAAATCTCTTTATATATAAAATAACCAAGAAAAACTTGGAAAATACATTCATAATGTTCCAGAGCAAAATAGTAACTTGAATTCTTATTCAATACAGTATTAACTTTACTTGCATTGCCCTTTACATTCATAATTTTAATAGCCATGAAACAAAACAACAAATATACTACAAATAAAGTGACAATTGAGCTTATAAATTTAAAAATCAACTCAGAGTTTTAAACTTAATTATTAAACAATATCAACTCATAGGCATGAAGAACCTCATATAACCTAAAGCAAATAATCACCCTATTAGTCATTCCTAAGAATAATTTCTTCCAGAGCCAGGCGTGGTGGCGCACGCTTGTAATCCCAGTACTTGGGAGGCTGAGACAGGAAGATCACAGGTTCACAGCTAGCCTCAGCTATTTAGTGAGGCCCTCTACAACTTAGTGAGACCCTGTTTCAAAATAAAGAATAAAAAATAGGGCTGGGGGTATAGCTTGGAGGTAGAATGCCCCTGGGTTCAATCCCCAGTACTGCAAAAAAAAAGAATGCTTTCTTCCATGTTGTCATTTTTTTAAAACTTTAATCATTTTTTATTAGTATTAAGATTTTTTTGTTTTTGTTGTTGGGTTTGGGTGTGTGTGGCGGGGGGGGGTGCTGGGGATTGAATCTAGGGGCACTCTACCTCTGAGCTACACCCCCATGTTAAGTATTTATAAAGTACATTCACTTGGTGGCCCATTGCTAAGGTACTAAAGAGATTAAACTTCTTCCACATAGTTCTAAATATGGAAGCTTCACTGAAAACAGAATGACCTCTTAAACTAGCCCTCACCAGATATCTGGAATACATATACAGGAAATAGGCTTTCTTGCTATTGCAGCCGTGCAGGAAATGTGCTGCCCGATCATACTCTTTAACATCAAAGTAGGCCTTGGCCAGGGTATAAGCATCCATGTCCTGGGCATCCTCCTAGAAAAGAGATAAGCTTATATAAGCAGTTGGGAATAGGACAACAAAAGTTCAACTCTAAGAAGCATATTCATTAATTTCATTAATTCATTAATGATTATTTTTCTCGCCCCAAAAAATTAACATATATAGATGCCTATATACAGTATTTTTCTAAATTTATTAACAGGTAAGGCCAAAGAACTTATTTTTTCCAAAATACTTTTTGAAATAAAAAAGACAAAATTTTAAAAACTAAACCAATATACTCAGAAACTTGCATTGTTTCTACAATGTATTAGTAAGTCACAAAGGTTTTGGTGTTAGAAACCTGAATTCAAGCCAGGCGTGGTGGCGCATGCTTATAATCCCAGTACTTGGGAGGCTGAGACAGGAGGATCCGGGTTTGCGGCCAGCCTCAGCTACTTAGTGAGGCCCTCCGCAACTCAGTGAGACCCTGTTTCAAAATAAAGAATAAAAAACAGGGCTGGGGGTATAGCTCGGAGGTAGAATGCCCCTGGGTTCAATCCCCAGTACTGAAAAAAAAGAAACCTGAATTCAGCCAGGTGTGGTGGCTCACACTAGTAATCCCAGTACTCGGGAAACTGAGACAGGAGGATCATAAATAAAAGGCCAGCCTCAGCAATTTAGCAAGACCCTGGTTTCAAAATAAAAAATAAGAGCCAGGTGCAGTGGCACACGCCTGTAATCCCAGTACTTGGGAGGCTGAGACAGGAGGATCACAGGTTTCAGGACAGCCTCAGCAAGTAATGAGACTCTCATCAACCTAAGGAGACCCTGTTTCAAAATAAAAACACAAAATAGGGTAGAGGTATAGCTCAGAGGTAGAATGCCCCTGGGTTCAATGCCCAGTACCACAAGAAAAAGTAAAAAAATAAAGAAATAAATAAAAAGGGTTGGGGGTATCACTCAGAGGTAGACTGTCCCTGGGTTTAATCCTCAGAAAGTAAGAAAAGTTTAGGGTCCAAGACACAGTATAACAAGTTTGTTTATTTATTTATTTATTCATTTATTTATTTATTTATTTATTTTCCCGGTACTGGGGATTGACCCCAGAGGCATTCTACCTCTGAGCTACACCCCCAGCCCTATTTTTTTATTCTTTATTTTGAAACAGGGTCTCACTAAGTTACAAGGGCCTCACTAAGTAGCCGAGGCCCGCGAACCTACGATCCTCCTGTCTCAGCCTCCCAAGTACTGGGATTACAAGTATGTGCTACCACACCCATCTCATAACAAGTTTAAAAACTTACATTAAATGCTTCTTGCCAAGCATGGTGGCACACGCCTGTAATCCTAGTACTCGGGAGACTGAGACAGGAAGATCGAAGGTTCCCAGCCAGCCTCAGCAACTCAAGCCTTCTGCAACTTAGTGAGACCCTGCTTCAAAATAAAAAATAAAAGCCGGGCGTGGTGGCGCATGCTTGTAATCCCAGTACTTTGGGAGGCAGAGACCGGAGGATCCGGGTTCGCGGCCAGCCTCAGCGCTCTCTCTCTCTCTCTCTCTGTCTCTCTCTCTCTCTCCCCTTAGTGAGGCCCTCCGCAACTTCGTGAGACCCGGTTTCAAAATAAAGTATAAAAAATAGGGCCGGGGGTGTAGCGCGGAGTTAGAACGCCCCCGTGTTCAGTCCCCGGTACCGCAAAAAAAAAATAAATAAATAAAAAATAAAAAATAAAAAATAAAAAATAAAATAGGGCCAGGGGTGTAGCTCAGAGGTAGAATGCCCCTGGGTTCAACCCCAGCACCAAAAATAAATAAATAAATGAATGCTTCTTTAAGAATGTTATATAACATTAAGACTAAGCTATATATCAAACTACTACATAGATTTGAGCACAGCAAAACAATCTTCAATTTCAATACCTTTTTTTTCCCCTCGTGGTACTGGGGATTGAACCCAGGGTGCTCTAACACTGAGCTATACCCCCAGCCTATTTATTTATTTATTTATTTATTTATTTATTTATTTTGTGGCACTGACAATTGAACGCAGGGGCATTCTACCTCCCAGCTACACCCCCAGTCCTATTTTATATTTTATTTTGAAACAGGATCTCCCTAACATGCTGAGGGCCTTGCTAAGTTGCTGAGGCTGTCCTCTAACTTGCCATCCTCCTGTCTCAGCCTTCTAAGTACTGGGATTACAGGTGTGTACCATTACACCGGGCTTTCTATTTTCAGACTGGATATTGCCAGATGTTGCACACCTAAGAAAGCTATCACTTAGAAATCACTTGCCCAGAGCCGGGCGTGGTGGCGCACACTTGTAATCCCAGTACTTGGGAGGCAGAGACCAGAGGATCCTGGTTCGCAGCCAGCCTCAGCTACTTAGTGAGGCCCTCCACAATTTCGTGAGACCCAGTTTCAAAATAAAGTATAAAAAATAGGGCCGGGGGTGTAGCTCGGAGGTAGAATGCCCCTGGGTTCAATCCCCGGTACCACAAAAAAAAAAAAATCACTTGCCCAAAGCCGGGTGTGGTGGTGCACGCTTGTAATCCCAGTACTTGGGAGGCTGAGACCAGAGGATCAGGGTTCACGGCCAGCCTCAGCTACTTAGTGAGGCCCTCTGCAACTTAGTGAGACCTGGTTTCAAAATAAAGAATTAAAAAAATAGGGCTAGGGTATAGCTCAGAGGTAGAATACCTCTGGGCTCAATCCCCAGTACCGCAAAAAAAAAAAAAATCACTTGCCCACATTGATGCTACTAGTAAAGAACATACTGGAATATAGATGCAAATTTACTTGAAAGTCATACTGTGTCATATCCACCCTACCATGCCATCTCCTTCATGTTAGTAATGGAAATAATGATGAGAATAGATAATTTTACTGAGTCCTCTGTGCCTGGTACACTTCTAAGCAGTTTATATGTACTGTCTCATTTAATTCTCCCAATAATTCTCTCATTTAATTCTCTCAAGCTCCATGAAGTAGATACTATGGTTATCCTCACTTCACAGATAAGGAAACTGTGGCTTAGGAGATTAAGTCTCCAAAAGTCACTAGTTTGAGATTTGAACCCAAAGCCACACTCTTAACCATTTTGTAATGTTGATTAGACAACAGTATAGGAATAGTTTCACACTGCTGCAAAAACTTTGATTCTTCTCATCCTTACAAGTATTGTCTAGAGTGGGCTACAAAACCTAAAAGGCAGAAATCTTAAGCAATGACTGTTTATTAATTCTTTCCAACTTCAATAAGAGCACCAACGAATATTTCAAAGCTCGATAAAACCAACTTATAATACCCAGCCCCTAGCCTGGCGTGGCGGAGCACCCCTGTAATCCCAGTACTTAGGAGGCTGAGACAGGAGGATTGCAGGTTCAAAGCCAGCCTCAGCAATTTAATGAGACCCTGTTTCCAAATAAAAAATAGGGCTGGGGGTGTAGCTGGGAGGTAGAATGCCCCTGGGTTCAATCCCCAATAACCCCCACCCCACCCCCCCAAAAAAATACCCAGCCCTTTAAATGCTTGCATTCCCAGCTGGGCAACATGGCCCACGCCTGTAAGCCTAGTACTTGGGAGGCTGAGACAGCAGGATCGCAGTTTAGAGACCAGCCTCTCAGCAGCTTAACTACAACATCAGCAATTTAGCGAGACCCTGTTTCAAATTTTTTAAAAAGGCTGAGGGTGTAGCTCGGAGGCAGAATACCCCCGGATTCAATCTCCAATATCAAAAATAAATAAATAAACCGGGAGTGGTGGCGAACGCCTGTAACCCAGTACTGGGAGGCTGAGACAGGAGAATCGCAGGTTAGAGGACAGCCTCAGCAAGTAGTGAGATTGTCATCAACGTAGCAAGACTCTGTTTCAAAATAAAAATTAAAATTATGGCTGGGGGTATAGCTTGGAGGTAGAATGTCCCTGGGCTCAATCCCCAGTATATAAATAAATAAATAAATAAATAAATAAATGCTTGCATTCCCTCTAAAAACATTCCTGCGAAGGAGCTGGCTCCCCTCCAGTGACAGGGCGCTTAGTACCGCTTGAGGCCCACCCCTGGGTGGAGTGCTCACTGTAAAGATGCTCTCACCTCGGTAATAGGCGGCGGCGGCTGAAGATCCGCCAAAGGCAACGCAGGGAGGGAGAAAGCCAACTCCGCCGACCTGGAACACGCAGACAAAACTGAATCACTTGACAAACCCCGAGGCCAAGGAGCCAGGCCCAGTCCCTTCAGACCCCGCCATCTCACCATTTGCTGCTGTGTAGCAGGCCCCGCTCTCGAGTGAGGCCCGCAATAAGAAGCAGCTGCTTTTTAATTTCCCGCAAATCCGAGAAATCTGCGTTCGTGGACAGGCCGGACACCACGGCCGCGGTCACCGCCACGGGTACTACAGAGGTACTTGCAGCCATTTTCCCGACCGAGCCACTCTGGCCAATCACCAGCGGGAATATTTGTTGCCCGCCTGCACCAAAAATGTCGGCCTGCCATTGGCCGGCTCTTGCTCCGGGACAACCAATCAAAAAGATGTCTTGCAATGTAGCGAGGAGGCAAGGGGAAAAAGGGACAATTACATCCCCGAATGGCCAAGAGCTGTTGAGGCGGGAAATTGGAGCAAGAAGTAAGAGGAGGGAGAGCAGTGAGCAAGGCGGAGAGGAAAAAAGGATTTGGAAAGGTGGACTGGGAAGCTGGGCACGGGGGCAAGAAAAGATGGGTTAGAGTGCCTTGTACCCTAGGAGTGGTGTGATTGGACGAAAAATAGAGTAGTTTCTGGGCAGATTCTGTGCCAGGGGATAAAAGTGATGACTATGATCTAAGGAGGATGCATGGTTTCCTCAAAGGACTGTAACAGGATGTATTGCCCCCATGTGGAGAGTCCTTCCTCATTATCGTCCTCCACTTTACCCCAAAGTGGGAAAAGAGAGCTAACATTTATTGAGGAGGTGCTGGGTTCTGTACTTCACACACACACACACATTTATAATCTGGTTTAACTCTAAAAATAGCAGCACTGATAATCCTTTTATCCCAGTTTTATATATAAGAAAACAGAAGCTCAAAGAGGTTCAGGAGACAGTCTAGATTATAACACAGATATGACTCCAAAGTCCAGGTGTTCTCTAAGTACTACACGAAGAGGGCTGGGGTTGTGGCTCAGTGAAAAGCCTGTGAAGGTCCCAGGTTCCATCCCCAGCACCCCCCTACACACACACACCACCCCAAGAAGATTTTCAACTGTGTGTGTGTGTGTGTGTGTGTGTGTGTGTGTGTGTGTGTATACACTGGGGGTTGAGCCTAGAGGCATTCTACCCCCAAGCCACACCCCCAGCCCTTTTTTATTTTTTATTTTTGAAACAGGATCTGGCTAAATTTCTGAGAATCATGATAAATTGCTCAGGCTGGCCTGAACCTGCAATCCTCCTGTCTCAGCCTCCTGCATACTAGAATTACAGGCATGCACCATCACGCCCAGCTTCTTTTTTGTTTTTCTTTCTTTCTTTCTTTATTTTGCGGTTCCGGGGATTGAACCCAGGGGCGTTCTACCTCCGCACTACACCCCCGGCCCTATTTTTTATACTTTATTTCGAAACCGGGTCTCACGAGGTTGCGGAGGGCCTCACTAAGTAGCTGAGGCTGGCCACGAACCCAGATCCTCCAGTCTCCGCCTCCCAAAGTACTGGGATTATAAGTGTGTGCCACCACACCCGGCTTATTTTTATTTCTATTATTATTATTTGTGTGTGTGTGTGTGTGTGTGTGTGTGTGTATGTGTGATAGTAGGGATTGAACCCAGGGGAATTCTACCTCTGAGCTACACCCCCAGCCCTGTTTTTAATTTTTAATTTTGAGAAAGGATCTATGTTGTGAAGGCCTCACTAAGTTGCTGAGGCTGCCCTCAAACCTGTGATCTTCCCAAGTACTGGGAGGCTGAGACAAGTACTTAGTAGCCTCTCTGCTACTAAGTTGCGGAGGCCTCCCAAGTACTTAGTAGCCTCTGCTACTAAGTTGCGGAGGCCTCACTAAGTAGCTGAGGCTGGCAGCGAACCCGAACAGGATCCTCCTGTCTCAGCCTCCCAAGTACTGGGATTACAAACGTGCACCACCACACCCGGCTTCTACTTTTTTTATTGGAGAGTAGAGCTCAAGAATGTGGGCTCTGGGCCATACCACCTGGATTCAGGTCATTCATTGATAAAATGAGAATCATGGCAATAATTCCTGTTATTCAGTTGGGTGAGAATTGAATGAAATTATTCATGTATTTAGGACAAAAATTTTTTTGGTACTGGGGTTTGAACCCAGGGGCATTTAACCTCCAAGCTACACCCCCAGCCCTATTTTTTTATTCTTTATTTTGAAACAGGGTCTCACTAAGTTGTGGAGGGTCTCCCTAAGTAGCTGAGGCTGGCCAAGAACCCAGATCCTCTGGTCTCAGCCTCCCAAGTACTGGGATTCAATCCCCAGTACCACAAAAATAACTAAATAAATAATAGGACTGGGGGTGTAGCTCAGAGATAGAATGTCTCTGGGTTCAATCCCCAGTGCCACAAGAGGGGGGGAGGAGGAGGAGGAGGAGGAGGGCTAGGGATGTAGCTCAGTGGTAGAACACTCTGGGTTCAATTCCCAGTGCCAAAAAGAAAAGAAAGAAAGCAAAAGGTGCAGGTACACTCTCAGAGAAGAGTGAGAGTGCAGGCAATCTCAAAAGTGAGACTTGCCACCAGGACTTAAGGTTGAGTCTTTAAAAGGGTACTTTTAGGTGGAATACTTCTAATTCAAAGGAGCTGGGCTTCTCTCCTGACTAATAAATATTGAGCAAGATCATGCTTCCCCATCAGAGGGTCTAGTTTGGTATGTAAGTTTCAGTTTACATCAAAATCTCTAAGCCAGATGTGGTAGTACATGCCTGTAATTCCAGTAATTGAGAGGCTGAGACAGAAGGATTGAAGGTTTGAAGCCAGCCTCAGCAATTTAGCAAAGACCCTCAGCAACTTAGCAAGACACTGTTTCAAAATAAAAAGGGGTGGAGATGTAGCTCCAAGGTAGAATGCCCCTGGATCTAGTACCACAAGAAAAAAATAAAAATCTCTGGAGATCAGGTGGTCCACTGGGTGATCAGGCCAAAGGGTCACAGTCCAATCATATGTTAGCCAATAGCCTCATGAGGTTAATGGCTTCTTCCTATTGAGGTCTTGTTCCTGTTTTGCAACATTCCAGATAACTTATAGGGAACTGAAATAATTCATGGGCTGTTTAGTGCATTCTTTCTTTTTGTTTTGTTTGTTTGTGGCACTGGGGATTGAGCATCCTTTCATTTTGGCCCTTTTCTGTCCCTTAGGCTCCTTTATCCTTTTTTTTTTTTTTTTTTTTTTTTTTTTTTTTTTTTTTTTTTTTTTTTTTTTTTTTTTTTTTTTTTTTTT